>JAAOAK010000101.1:0-159227 GCA_013396175.1 Fusarium denticulatum | reverse complement strand
CTTTTATATATATTAATATTAAATTTTAATATATATATATAAATATATTTTATTATAATATTTAATTTATATTTAATTTAACTTCTATTTTATACTTTTAAAATATCCTTAAAGAGGATGATTATAATAACTGTATAATTATAAAATCTTTTTAAGTTTATTACTAATTAGTTATTTACTTAATAGCCTGCTTTTAAGTTTAGCAGTTATATACTGCCTTATGTGTTAAGCAGTAGCAGGACCGGCAGGCAGGTACATGCGCGCAACCTGTTGCTTCCCTTTTGTTTTCTTTTCCTTCCCCGTCTTTCTCTCTCTTTTCCCTCTCCTTCAACTTCTTCATCGTCAACATTTCTGCTCCCCATCCAAAAACAACAGTAGCAGAAACCGCAATGATGAACAACCAAGCTCGTGGCAACAGCCGCAGAGGCCGATTCCGACGAGGACGCGGTCAGTATCTCGGAGGAAACATGGGTCATCCTCAAAACGGAGGTGGCCCAGGGCAAGCGCCTGTTTCTTTCCCTCCCCCTCCCCCATGGGTGGCATATCCAGCGTATGGACAAGTCCCTTATGCTATGCCGCGGCAACCATACAACTACCCTCCCTACGCCCGGGTGGTGTACCAAAACACGGTGCCACTGGGATATTATCCTTATGCGAATCCTGTGCCTGCATACATACCTCTGCCCCCACAGGGTAAAGTGAATCAAGCAGCTCAAGGTCAAGCGCATATGCCTCAGCTCACTCAGGGCGAAGGCAATCACCAGGCTCAAATCCCAGGCCAATATCATGGTCCACGTTTGCGTCGCCGCCATCGTAGTCGCGTTCAAGCTCGCGGCCGGGGTAATGGCAGAGGTAACAGGGGACAGCCAAACAGACGTCAGGTAGGCCGCGACAATTGCTCTCCGCGACCCCAGCACCCGGAGAGCCTTCCTGAGCTACTTGCGCAGCTTTTCGAGCTACTCAATTCTGGTGCAGATATTCCAGATTCACTCCAACAGAGTTCCGATCTGGATAGTCGAGGGGTCAAGCAAGAGGATACTGAAGGTGAATCGACTCGAGTTGCCCAGAACATCGAGTCTACTGAGATTAAAAGAGAGCCGGTGATCAAGCAAGAGCCACAATAGGTTTCTGCTCGTGATTGCTGGACAAGCTGTCGTTGATCAATCAGGTGTCAACAATTCCAACATGCCATAATCCCACGTATTAGTGGATCTGGTGACTGAGATATTTCCATCGACCATCTGGTGGGCATATGCTCAAAGAGCCTCGTTGGTCATGTGTCCGGGACCTCAATATAGACACTACGAGCCCGTTGTGTGTGGCAGAACTTGCAAACACCAGCGACCTCGTGGCTAGATGCGTTTTCTGGGTTCTCGGAGAATACTCGAAGGCCCATAAATTCTGCTGAAGCGGTCATGGCCTTCCCCAAGGATGAAGAACATGGCCCAAGTTGGCGATTGAACGATGCTTGCCATTGTGCCTTGAGAATATTCGATGGCTCGAAGGTAAGAAACAGTAGTCTTTGTTTCATGGTGCACCAGCCGAGAACTGGCGCGCTGACCAAGACATCTCAATTGAGGTCCTGGTCTTCTATTACAGACGCAATTTGACGTGAGCCTGACAAGGAACATCGGGGAGTTGCAGGAAATAACCCGGAGATTCGCAAACATCACCTCAACCATGAACACATGGTTAACGCGCGTATCGGTCATTGAATCTTATGATTGGATACAGGTGTCGCATTTTGCGGAGACCCCGCACGCCATCGCGGGCCAAAGTGATGTGACGGGGAGTACCCGATAACTTTATTGGACACCCGTGGTTGACGAGATCAAGTTACCTTCTTTGCACAAAATGGCGTGCTTCCAATTTCTACAGCTGCAACCAAGGAAGATGGTCGGAACTTGACCCTTTCCGAGGTGCATCATAGTGTACTAGCGAGGAACAGAGTTTGTTCCTTGCACTATCAATCCTCGGAGCGAGATATGACACTTCTGCCCTAAGTCACTATAGTCGATAGCACCAATATTTCGGAAACGAGATATCCGCCGTTGAAGCATTAACCCTCAGTGAATTGGAATGTCGGCTCGCCAAGTTCTCCAAAGACTCTTCAACAGCACTGCAGAAACCTGAAATGAAAGCGGCCTGCGTCCAATGTCGAGTCCGTAAGGTATGTACAAACCTACTCCCCGGTACTCGGTCGGTACTAACTCCTGAAGGTCCGATGTGACGGTACAGTTCCTAAATGCCGTACCTGTGAACGACTCAACTTTCAGTGTTCCTTTGAACAGGACGGCTCCAATGGCCAGTCTGCGCCTCGTATACCGCCAAAATGTCGTGGCGCGAAAGCCTGTCAGGAATGTCGGGCGATGAAGGTCCGATGTTCTGGCGATGTTCCGAAATGTACCAATTGTACAAGGCGAAACAGACCGTGCACATATGTTTCAAAAGCTGGGTCATCAACGACTGAAGCCTCGTCGTCTCGAGACGACTCGGTGTCCGTGACAACATCTCAGGCTGCTATTTCACCCAGAAAACAACGACCAAGTATCGCTTCAAGCTCCCAATCAATCCCCTTTGACTCGATCGAAGAAGGCCCTCCTTTCATTCCCGACGATGCGATAATATCGCTCGTAAATCAGTACTTCGAGCGTCTCTATCCCCTTTCTGCCTTCTGCTTCCTCCACCGAGCCACAGTCATTCAAAGATGTCACGACAAGACCATCGATCGAGCGCTCCAGTTGGCCATTTGCTCTATCACGGCTATATACTTCGACCAATGTCAAGGCGAGCGCGATGCATGGGCTGGAGAAGCTGAGCAGCTTATACTCGATCGGCTCGAACAACCTTCCATTTTCAAGATACAGGCGTCCCTCCTCCTAATACGATATAGAGCTGCCGTGGGACAGTTCCCCAGGGCATTCATAATGGCTGGGCTTGCAGCTAGATGGGCTGCAGCGATACGCCTCAACTACGAACACTCCAAATTAAGTCCTGTCGCTCAAGAAGTTCGCAGGCGAACATTTTGGTCTCTGTCCTTGCTTGAGGATAGCTTTTGCGTTGGTCTCAAAGAGTTCGAACTTTTCGATGCCGATACGATATACTTACAACTACCCTGCGAAGACGCCGACTTTCAGCAAGAACGACACGTCCCTACTGGATACTTACAGCCTGCCAAGGGACTCGAGCCAGAGGTCCTGAGAACTCGGGCAGCGTTTGTGCGCGTGGCTTTCATTCGAAGAGCGATTGTGAGGCTCAATCGACGAATAAACGTGAAAGAGGTCAATCTCCCCGAACTCTTTTCGTCGATGGAAAAGTTCCAGAATGATCTTCTTCGCTTAAGGACCAGACTTGCGCCTTGTGATCAATACCCACCCTCATATACACAAGACGTTCGTTTATCACCACAATACTTTGTAATGGTAAGCATCATTGCATGACGCTCTGACTTAGCTAATTTATCTGAATAGCACATGAATTGGCACTTGACCCATTGCGACCTTTACCGAATCTTCCTCACTGGATATCCTGAGACTACACCAGAACCCATGATTGAGGGTATTTCCGCAGCCGAGAAGGGGTTGATGAAAGATAAGTGTCTATCTCATGCAGAACAAATCGTCAACGTCCTGTCGGACTTTGTGCAGCATAAGGAAGAGAATGAAATACTTGAGTTTGAAGCAGCTATCTGTGCGTACCATGCGGCCAGGTTAGTGCTTTTCGGAACATACACAGGCAAGGACAATACTGGGTTGCCCATGCAGATGGCCATCAACAAGGCGCAGCTGTGTCTAGATGTCATCACACGATACTTTGCATTCTCAGAACAACTGAAATCCATGGTAAGCTTATACAATCCCTGAGATTCAGGCCGCTGACATGATGATAGAGACAAGAACTTGAACGAGTTATACAGCAACACAAAGCGTGGCTTGAGTCTTCGGACCACCGTGCCATCACAACAACGGCTGATCCAAATCCGGCCCAATCTTCGAAGCTCGCCAAAGATGCATATATCCGCCAGCGACTGGCGATACACAGTCTGCTTCGACAATCCGATTTCGTCGACGACAGCCATGATGCAGCTCCTGCAGCTCCACTTGAAGCAGAAAGTGAGCAGCAGTCTCCCGAACAGCAGACGAATTGGGGCATCAGAGACCCGGTTACAGATCAGAATTTGATGTTTGGTCTGCCTTATGGTGGAGGGCTGGATCTGAATGCGTGGGCATCGAGTATGGCTGGAAATCAGGAGCTGAATGGGCTCTTTACAGATTTTGACGAGCAGTATATGTACTGAAGGTGGAGGCATTCTCCGAGAGGAAATAACGTGATAAGGAAGAATGACACGAAAGTTACTCATGTGTGCCACGTCATCTCCGGCCCAATGTCGGAGCCTGGGCAGTACTCTATCGCATCCCAATCGTAGTCATTGATCTCAGCATAGTGATATTTGTTCCTCTGTTTACTGAGAAGCTGTTGTTGAGGTCCATTGAGGTGGAGGCTCTATAGTTGGTCGCCCTGGCCTATGGATCCACGACATCCTCAATGAGGTTGTTCGACAGTCTCTGGACGTGTTCGCTCCGTGACAGGGGTAATAATCGTAAAGAAGAGCCGCACACTCACGAGAAGAGTGAATTGGAGTCCAGCTGAAAGCCAAGACCTCTAGGTAGCATCCTCACTCCCCACTGCCGAGACGCAGGGTCCTCCGCTCCAACGGACCGGGCCGGACGGGGATCAGATACGGGTCTCGGCCGGGGAATATGATCATTGGATTAATAGACCCGTTGCAGGATCTTGAGGATGGACCCTGAAGTCTGGGGCTTGATGCTTGATGCTCTTATATTTATAGATGTCTACAAATGTCTTTTCGTTACACGAAAATGTGTTTGTTTAGTTATTTATCTAATACTTCCGTTTAACATATTGAGATTAATCCTCGAAAGATAAATACCTTCAAGTAATTAACTTTCCTCTCAACTTGGAATAAGGTTATCAGGTTTAAGGCGTAATTCAAGCGCTTTAGAATCATATGATATGCTCCTCATGAGTATAGAAGTACGAGGTATCAGGAACGAATTCATAGATGCTCGTCTCAAAAACTTAAACTTGACGCTTTGTTCATCCACATGTCGGTATCTGTGTAGCTTACAGAATGGATGTGAACAAGCACGGCTCACTTGAGCAGATTAGTCTAGCAACTATTGTTAGTCTGGCAGCTAAATTGAGCTGCGGGGAAGAGTTGGGGAGCTCTCTCAAGCTCTTGCTAGTGCTCGCTGATATCAAGTCGTGTGACCCAGAATATCAAGAGAGGTAGAGAGGTAACAAATCAGGTTTGAATCGCTGGCTAAATTGTCTATTATACCTCATTCGCCGGTGAAGTTCTCTCAGGGGTGTTGGCATCGACGGGCTGGGCCATCAATAGCGTGGCTAGACCAAAGCCTGGTTTCGATGCAGGTTAGATCTCCCTTGTACGCTAGTCGTTTAATGCCTTAACTAATTGGATGTTGTGCATCGGTCATCAGCAAAGCTATGAAGAGTTGTTTTTGTGGCTTCGTACATGGTCAGACAGTCGAGATTGGCTGATGATCATGACATTCGAAGAGATTTAGGCCATGATCAATACCAACATGATCATGACAACCATATTGCTGGGATGTGAAATAGTGACTCAAAAAGACAGGTTCCACCAGATTCTTCAAAGCACATACGCCCACACACTCTGGGCCACGTCCAACAGCAGATAAATCTACGGAGTAGAAACCACCCAAGCATCATTCAACGGACGCAGGGAATACGAGCTGGGACCGGGGGGTAAAACGATGATATTCCGGGAGTCGGAGCGGCCGTCGGATAAATGACGCAAGTGTTGATTGAATGGCGGTATTAGGACAAGCGTCACCCTGCATATCCGCTAGACTCAGGCGCTAACAAAGGATTTGTCCATCTTTGCTTCGGTTGGTCGCGACCTTGATCAGCTCACTTCGGACCGTCGGTATCCCTGACCGATTGGGTTGTCCTGAAGGAGAGTCTTGCAGTTTCCAAGGATTGAAGGATCGAGATTCATGCGCAGGATTCGCTGAACATGACGATAATGTTTGTCTTTTCGTATTGTCCATTCACTGCCTGGTTGTGACCGGTTGCATCGGTCAACAACATTCAAAAAGTTTGCTTAATCCTGGTCGATTAACCTGGTTCGTAGCGGAGACTATCAAGCCCAAGGCGCCGGGATCAAGCGGACCTGACCCTTTCTGAAGGCGTCGCTTCTCGGTCCATTCTGTCTCTCATTGGTATCCCCAGGTTTTGCTCACTTGTCACATCGTCAATAGAGTTACCGATGATGCGTTTTTTCGAAACGTCTTTCTCGGCAGATTCCAGTCAGTGCCTAGACAAAAAGGTCCGGGAAAATTCTGTGAGAATCAGACGGAGAAATGGATTGGCTGGTTCGGACATATCGTTGTAATGCTGTGTAGCATCAGGTGCCTGATTGATTTTTGTTCCCCGTTTCGTTTCGTTAGCTTAGCTGACTCGTGTAATGCTTCGATCGTAGCTTGGAGGGAGCTCTCTATTTTAGACGCCGATAGATAAATAGCCCAACAACGACGTTTCACGGATCGGGAGAGACAGACAGACAGATGAAGCTCTCACTGTGAATATTATTAGCGGTGACCTTTTTGTGACGTCCGTGGCTCGCGAATGAGAGAGACTCGGGTACAGCTTTTTCTGCCAAGCAAGCTTAGGCTGTGGGCCAAATGGCGGTCCACACAATGTCGTTCCATGAGTTTTATTGCCAGAGACCAGAGAGGTTCACTGAATTTGGAGGGAAGATGTCAATTTGTACGTCAATTTAAAGATTAATTGCGTGCTTGATTCAGACTTTTATATGTCTGATCTGGGTGAAGATCTGACATTGCCCATCATGAGATACAGCGGCTTCCACTGTATCAACACCAAATTTTTAGAATGCATACACCCAACCCACCCGTAAACAGACGCAGACAGAAACTGTAGTGTAGGCCCTTCCGGTCCCGCTTTCCCACCAACGCAGAACCCGGACCTTATCTTACCCACTAGGTACGCTACCTTTGCCTTGCGCTACGTACGTCGTTTGTTTGTCTGTCTGTGCAGTTGCCCGCCTTCTGACTGCCACCCAAACCCAACCTAACATCACCATCATTATCTTCGTCACTCAATTTCTTCTACCTGAATGAAAACAAACAAGCAAGCTACAGTCAGAATCGTTTTCCCCACCTCAAGACCCTCGTCGGACTTGACGTTGGTCTCGGTGGATTGCTCTTGAAACTTCGGAACTCGCTGCTAAAGCTCATATTCATGATCCCCAGTCTTTGAGTCCCTCCATGCGCCTAAAACCTCCCACCTCGTCGCCATGGATCTCGCCTCCGCCGCTGGCGACCACCCGAATAACCTCATTTCCTCCCTCGACTCTCCTCTCCCCGTCTCAAACACTTCCTCTGCCTCGGCCATCCCTCAGCAATCCGTGAACCCATCTCAGCCAGCCTCTCACGCCAATTCTCCCGACCGCAAACCCAAAAAATCGTCACTGACCTGCGTCACCTGCCGCGCTCGAAAAGTACGATGCAATGGTGCGCGCGACATTTGCTCCAACTGCGAGAGACTTGGCTTTCCCTGCTCCTACGATGACGGCGACGCCGGTGCCTTGTCTGGCGCTCTGCCGCGTCGCCGAGTTCGACAAGCTTGCATCAGCTGTCATAGTCGAAAAGCCCGATGTTCCGGACACATGCCGTCATGCGATCGCTGTCGCTCCCAAGGCATTGAATGCGTTTATCGACCAAGCAAAAGGGCGCGCATTACAATGAGGGGCGAAGGCCGAAGCCCGCAGAGTCAAGAAGGTGATCGGGAAGATGGTCACAACGACAGCGACCCTGGGTTGACCGACCCGGCTAGTACCGCTACGCCTCAAGGTTTCGCACCTGAAGTGTAAGTCAATTTTGTAGTCAAACCTCCACTGGCTAACAACAGCTGTAGCCCCTTTCCAGATGAATCCTTCGATGCTTTAATAGGCCGGACTTTTAACAAGTTCTTCAACCATGTCCACCATATTCCCATGTTCTCTTTTCTCCATCGAGCCTCCCTTGAAGGACGATACAACACAGGCAAAGTTGAAAAGGCACTTCTGCTGGCCCTGATTGGCATTACTTCGTACCTCACGGATATGGGACCGGGCATGAAGGAGTATGGTGAAAGATGTATCGACGATGCTGAGGCTCTCATTTTTGCCGATTACACTCGGCCTTCAACCATCAAAGTACAGGCGCTTGTCCTGATTATCAAGCATCGTATCCTGTCCAAGAAATCTCCAAGCGCTTTTATGCTGCTCAGTATCGCTTCCCGATACGCCGCAGCCTTGCGTCTGAATCACGAAGCTCCAAATCTTTGTTTCCTCGCCCAAGAGTCTCGCCGTCGACTCATGTGGGCACTCTACTGTATTGATTCGGGTGTCTCGGGCGGCTATCGTGACTACTCTCTTTGGAGTGCTGATAAGATCCATGTAGGATTGCCATGCAATGAGCGCAACTTTGAATTTGATCTTCCACAACCGACCGAGAGACTTATTCATGATCCCGACAAACCTCGAAACCCCCAGGCCGAAGATGTTGGAAGTCTAGCTCTCCACATTCGCATACAGCACATGCGACGACGAATTATGGAATTCTCTCGACGCGTTATGCTGTCTCGAAACACCAAGCCCGATGAACTGCAAGCCGGTATTTGGGGACTGCAGAAAGACCTTAGTGATTTCGCAACTCATTTACCGGCATCTTTTCAATTTTCAGAGAGCTCACTGCGGCTCCGAGCCTACTCTCCTCGAATATGTACATTCATCATGATTCACGTTTGGTGGCATCAATGTCAGATCGACCTCTACCGTCTTGCCCTAGGAGGTTTACGGGAAGCCCTTCCTCGTGTTATCCTTGCATCTCTCGACGATGCTTTTGTTGATCATTGTCAACGACAATGTGTCGAGCATGCCATGTCAATGGCCAATATCTTCTCATCTATGCACAAACTCAACTCGAAGCCTGTAACCGATTTGGATATGGCTATCTGCGCATACCAATGCGCCCGCGTGTTGACATACGCGTATCATACTAATGCTTTGAAATATGACCTCAACTTGGAAGCCGTCATGGAACGGGCAAAGATTTGCCTGTCAACTATCAAGTCCTGCTGCGCGGGAAAGACGGCAGAAGGCATTCAAGCAGATCTGGAAAGGCTAATAACTCATGGAATCGCCATCCGTGGACCTTCCGCAACGCCAGATCAGCACGGTCGACTCCCTCTTGATAATGGCTATTCGCAACAACACTTGCGACATGTTTTCGCGAATGATCATAACATGAGCGACCCTAACCAGTTCAGCTCGATGAACTCTGTTTCCATAACCGCCATGACCGACTCAACGTTCCCTCCTTCACTCGTCGCCGATCCGTGGGTCCCCGAAAGTCAAGTCTCGCCAGACTTGCCACACCCAAGCACCGAAGTCCCAGCCCCTACGAAACCAACCGTGAGCGTTCCCGAGATAGTACCACGTCAAGACTTTGGAATTTCAGAGATCAACAATGCCTACGATGGAGGTACCGATGGGTTAGGCGCGGATAGCGGGTTGGAGTACGGGATGGGGCTTGATCAGAATCTTTGGATGCCAAACAACGACTGGCTAAGCATGGATGCTCTCAATGGAGGAGTTGGAGCTTGAAAAGGATTGGATCAGGCTAGAAGACATGAATCTCGCTCAAGGAGTCCCAAGAGTTCTTCAGAGCCATCTATACCCTATTTAGTGTCGGATCTCGCTGTGGGTCAATGACACCCCGAAGCCCCGATTCTCGACCCGATGATCCGGCAAACCCTCCGAAGGCAGGAGTACTTCCACCGCGGCGATGAAATCGAGATATCCAGACGAATCCGAATTCTCGACCCTTTGAACCGCCGCCTTACACCCTGCAGACGAAACAGAAACGTCCACCACAGGCTAGAAAATCAATGTCGGCCGATCCACCCCCTATCACTCATCAAAAAGCACGAACTTTGAGTCATGAGAGCCCTCGGGCATGTTTCCGCGCATCTATCCCGCAGTACCTGATAAAATCTCAGTTGCACAAGTGTTGGAGCCCAGCTTTACTACCTCAGTGGTTTATACGCATCCGAAGATCACGTTCAGCATCGGATCTTGACCTTTCAAAGAATGAGGACCACAACAAGCTAAGAACATATTATGCATAATCAAACCACAATGACACTCATCTACGTTCAAGCAAGAAGTGGAATATTGGGAAAGAAAAAGCATGGATACTTTAGGGACATGATACCCTTCACGAAATAATGCGTAGATGTTCTAGATAGTATATTATCTTCATGTACATACAGTAGTCTGAAAGACACATAAGAAACGAAAGAAAACATCAAAGTCAAACACTACCTGTCCGTATAACGCCGTTGCGATCCTATGGTCCACTGCCAGTCATGACCCTGACGTAATGACCCTGACATCCAGCAACCGCTTTTCTGTTCCTACATATCAAATCATCCCGCTGGTGCGCCAATACAGAGAATTATAGATAATAGCGAACCAAAGAAAGAAGATGCCCCAAATGAACAGTGATCTCACATTCATGAAGATGTATGATCGCTGATTGTTTCATGGGCAAGCGTTGCCGTTACCAGTTCACGGGATTCTCCTAGATCTTGACACGGAGGAGGTAACGCAGCTTGACTTGGGCGACATCGTAAACGATGTACTCGTTGTAGTACAGACCGGCACCGGAAACGTTGGTATCACCAGGCTTGACACTGGGATCAGGCTGAAATAATGTTAGAACTTACATACAAGGTTGAGCCATTGTTGGAGGGACTGATAACTTACCATCTTGATACCCTTGAGGCTTTCATGAACAACACCGGCATCGATCCACTTGCTGGGGCCGGTTCTACCTTGGCCCCAGGTACTGTGCATGCCCTTCTTCTTTGCGTCAGTGCCAGCATTGTAGCTAGAATCAACGAGCTTCTGAATAGGATCACCAAGCTCGGCCTCACAAAGCAGAAGTAAAGCCTCGCCACCAGTGTTGTAAGAGCAACAGTATCCGGCCGACTTGGAGGACATATCGGCGAGATAAATACCCTTGCCGAACATGTAACCTGACACAGGAGCTTCGGGAGGGGCAATACGGAGACCCTGACTAAGGATACCACCGTAGTTTGTCGCTCGTGAGCCGTGCCAGAGAAGACGGCGATCGGAAGAAATCTTGGAGTACTCGGAGTCATCGAAACGCTTGAACTCGCCTTGTCGCTCAATACGGAAGATATCCTTGACGGTGTAGCTCATGTTATGGGTAGAACCACGAGACTCGTTGAGATAGTTCTTGAGATGACTGAACTCGCTGCTCTTGTGGTCAAGAGGAGTCATCTCCTCAAGGCCGAGACCCTGGAACTGGCGATCGAGAGGATGGATGGTATCTCTCGTCTTGCGGTCAATCTTCATGATCTCAGCAGCGTCCTTCATGTCTGACAAGCTCTCGAGAAGTTCTATTTCTCGCTTGAATAGGGTGTTGTCACGGATGATAGGTGGCCGGTTTCGACCAAAGGCGTGGGGAATGAACGAGTAGTAGGTGTTGGAAAGGTGCTCAGTAGCAGCAGACATGGACATGTTCCATTTTGTTGCGGCAAGGGTTGGGTTGTCAATCAAGGCAGCGAGATCTTTGAGCTGCTGGAAACCGCGAGTGATAGTTGTCTTACTCAGCTTGCCCAGTGGCAGCTTGTTGGCATCGTAGTTGAGAGATGTCATAGCCTGTTGGAAGTACTGCTGGTTAAAAATGAGCTCCATCAGTTCCTTGACAGGCTTCTCGAGTGTACACTCAGGAGGAGAGGCATTGTCTTCCTCGTCATCTGCCTCCTTCTTGACAGCCTTCTTGTCGTCCTCCTCCTCGTCATCATCAGAATCGGGGTTGTAGCTACGCTCAACGAACGCATACTTGCCAGGCTTGGGGTTGTCCGTACGGTTGTCCCATGCGAGACCTGACTTGTCCTTGAACTTCTTCTGAAACTGCTTGATAGCGTCATCAACGGTTCCGTTTCCAAGGATGGCCTTCTGGCCCATCTCTCCAACACGGCCCCATCGAGTCCATGTCTTGAAGTCAGTGGACTTGGGATTCTTCAAAACCTGAATGCGGTAGAACTTGTTGTTGTTTGCAGAGGAGTTGGTCTGGTTCAAGGAAGCATCATAGATGAGACCAGAGTCTGGATCAACATACACTTGATAGGTGGGGAGGGTGCAGTGCTCATCGAGAGGAATTGCGACATCCTTCTTCTTGATGAACTGGCCTTCAGCAACAACCTTTTCTTCCTCCAAGTTCTCCTCAGGCTCATCCTTGACAGCAGCTTTGCCCTTAGCACCCTTCTTTGCAGCAGCCTTAGGCTTAGCTTTAGTCTTGGGGGCCTCCTCCTCTTCAGACTCATCTTCAACGGGGGCCTTGTCTTTGGTGCTCTTCTTGACCGCCGTGGGCTTAACCTTCGCTTGAGGCGCGACGCTGGTGCTCCTTGCGCGCTTGGACTTGGGTTGGCTTTCCTCCTCTTCATCCTCATCGTCAGCGGTAGGAGGGGATCGCTTCTTTGACTTGCCATTGGTGGTAGCTTTAGCAGTGCCATTGGTCTTGGAAGCAGAGTCCCAGGTATAGTCGTCAGCGCTCAGCTTGTTACCCTTGGAATCGATGTCAATGAGCCACGTGGGGTCCACGACAGGGAGGCCCTTATCCTTGGCCGCTGTGACTTTGTTGCTTTGGGCGTTAAAGTCATCTTGAGTAGAAACAACATGGGTGGTGGCCTTTGTGACGCTTCTGGTGAAAGATCCACCATGCTTGCGGATGAGAGCCTCGAGAGAGGAATGACTGTGGTCAATGTCGTCAAACTTGCCGCTGACTGCGATCGCACAGCCGTCCAGAGGTGGATCAGCTGGAGGGTTCGCGGCAGCTCTTCTTCTAGGTGGCATTTTGGCGGATGTGAGATTGAGAGTGGTGTAAGAGTAGAGGGAAGGTGTTAGAGTTTAGAGAGGAATTGTCTCAACTTGAGACAAAGTTAGAAAAGTTAGCAAAGCTCGTAATAGCCCTAATCATCCGTCGCGTGGAGAAAAGAGCTTGGTTCAGGGGCGTCATACCCAACAACTTTGAGCTGGACCGAATGCAGCAATCGCCGAATCTCAGGGCGAGCGATCCTTGTCCAATGGTGCGAGGTGCAAATTACGAGACGGAAACAAGTCGAAGAAGATTATGATGATGGGAAGAGGAGAGTGTGTGAGGTGAGTTGAGTTGAGGAGAAATTGAAAAGTCTAGAGATGAGGTCGGCGCCTTCCCATTTTAAAGGTTCCTGTCAGCTTAAGCTCATATGAGGTGACGTCCAGCTGAATGGGAAGGTAGCACGGGCATCTAGGCTGAAACCCCCCACTTGGAGCGATCCATTTGACAGCTGGGGCAGGGTGACAAAAAGGTTCTATTAATGACATGGCGATTAAAGGAACAAAAGAGACCGTTTCCATTGGTTTTGAAGCTCAATTGAAAGGATAAACGGTATAATAATATATTATCTCACTAATATTTGGCTCAAGTACATTATTTTGACTCATAGAGGTCGAGCAACAAGACCTGAAAGCTCAGTGCTTACAGAGTTGACCTGCTCGCTCATTCTGTCATACCCAAATAGCCGAGGAGACGCGCTCCAGGCACCAACGCGTCGATTGACCCAAATTCTAGGCGCGACCCCGCCACGAGATCATGTGATATCAATTAAACCCGTCGAAGTGGGAATGGCTGCCTGGAATAACTGGATCATGCCTGGAAGTTCAGGGGACATACCATCAGATGGCTGGGATTCTGGGAAGTTGCCAAAGATACGGAGAGCCACAGCATGCGATGACTTGATTAGGTATGGGTAGGCTACTGACGGCCGGCAAGGAAATCTAGGATATCTAAGGTAAATTTATGATAGTTTAGGCCAGTTTAGGATACGTCGTTTAGGATAATTTAGGAGACTTTAGACCAGGTAGTTAGGATAATTTAGTGTAGACTTAGAAGACCTTAGATTAGGTTCTGAATAATTAAACATGTGATCCGCCTGATACCCTCAACTATTCCTCATCATCGTCGTCGTCGTCGGCGGAATCATCTGTATCATACATCGTTAGCAAACCCCGGCGCTTATAGATCAAGCGCATATAGGTCCCAAATACCGTCATCATCCTCATCCTCTTCCGCACTGCTATCTTCACTCGGCCACTGCACGTTGATCTTGGGCAGCATCTCCTGCCCAACGAAGTACTTCCAATCCGTTCCGGTGTACTGCTTCACGCTTTCTTTCGAACCTTCAAAGGTGACAAAAGACCGGGTCGGTCGTGAAGCATACTGCTGCTGAGGAAAACTGATTTTGATGTGCCGCAAATCGAGGTTGGGGATGTCTTTCAGCTTCTCTAGAAATTTATTCCAGAAGCTTATTTTTGGCGGCGTTCCTGAGTGGCTATCTGGAAGTCGTCGGCGGAGGGTGACTTTGTGTAGCTCTAGTCTCTTGAGCGTAGGCGCGAATTTTCGGGCAACGGCGAGTAGGTGTTGAGGCTCCACATTCATCATGCCAAAATTGAGCTCTTCCAACTGGTGGTATTCAGGTGAGGGTTCAGGGGGCGCAAGAGGTGATCCAGGCGCAGAAGACGGCACAGGCGCTGGAGGCGCTGACGATGTAGCATTCTCGCGACCTAGCCACCCAAGAAGCATACCGGGACCAGTAACACTACTATGGGTCTCGTTCATGCGCAAGTGCTTGACGTTCTTCAGCTTGAGGAGAAACCGACGAAGCATCATATCCGCAGTCGACGAATGGCCAGCGGCATCGTCGCTAGAGAAGTCGCTGCCGCCGAGCAAATCGATATCGATGTGTAGCTTCTCAAGATTCTCCAAAGCAGGTGTGACCGAGGCCTCCATATACGAAGGGATATTGAAGGCACAATCTCGCAGATGATTCCTAGAATGTGACATGTGCTCAATGCCCTTTGGCTTCGCACCAGCCTGGCCGAGGGCGAAGAGTACGGATGTGAAGATGGTGCTTCCGTAGGCTGTCGACGTATCAGGTCCCCAGGCCATACCACTGTTCTGGCCAGGACGAGACCCCGTTTCCCTCAAAGCTGTAGTCGATCCGTAGCTTGTCCACTGTCTGCCTGGGCCATCGCGTGTGCGGCGGACCGAGTTGAAATCGCGAATGACCACGTCTTCGAGGTTCTCCAAGTTCTTGAAGGCCTCCACGAGCATATCCCTGTGATACCCCGTACTCAGCAGAGAAAACTGGCCATTGTACAACTCCATCTGCCTCGCTGTCCTAGCATTGTGGCCGTGGACTTGCAGGGCGTGCGCAAATCTGTCCAGCCCGAAATGCACTTTGCGAAGATGGGGACTTAGCCGACTCTTTGAGATGTCAATCAAGGCCTGTAGGCTGGTTTCTGAGATCATAAATTGCTTGCGGGTGAAGAACTCATTGGTAAATGTAGTGTACAAAGCCTGCTCGATTGAGCGACATGTCAGACGCACGTTTCCTAGCTCGGGAGTGGTGAGGAAGTAAGTAATCCGTAGGAGAACCTCGAGAGGGATCCTTTGGAATGGAGATGTTGCTGTTGCGGCCGTCAAGGGGGTGCTGATATCAACCATGGCCGTGTCTGAGTCGGCTGTCATGTTGACAAATTTTGCAAAGTTCAGATAAATTTTATAAGAATTTATAGAATAAGGTTTAGAAGAGGAAGAGATGAAGAGAGCCCGAGTTGGTGGGAAAGCTGTAGTTCATCACAGTGGTAGATCAGAACAGGCAGCGAACAGGCAGTCGCTCCACTAAATGCACGTCTAGAGAAGTGTCAGTGAGAAATTCATGCCAGTGGCACGCACTTATTGTTCGCTGTATCCGTACTTACGTGACTCAACGCCGACCTTGCGCAAGGCATGCAATCAAGTCGCAGCTCTTTTCCGTGTGTATACCAAGATGAGATGATTGAATGAGGTGAGAACATGGAATTGATCAAAATGACGTTAAGGTTCGGGTGAGGGGACCTTGGACGCTATTGATCCACCGAATCATGGCCCTGGCCCCTTTCTTACATCCCTCCATTCACCTAATACCATCAGCTTCAGGGTATTTAGTCTGACATGTCACTTGAACAATGATCCACGATTCGCACGATTCAACAAGAGTGAAGGGAAAGAAATCGAATAATAATAACAATTCATGTAAAAAGAACTGGCTTTCTACCAGTATCAACACCATACATGCCCACACATGGTATCTCATGTAACAAAACCCTGCGTCAAATGCATTTCTCCAAAAACATCTAATCCTTAAAATGCATCAAAAAAACAAAAAAAACATCATCTCGCCCTCTATAAAGCATCCATATAAATCTTATAGACGCCCAAGCGCCAAACATAAAAACACGAGGGGGTATAATATTCAGCACCAGCACCAGCAAGCAACTCAGCGACCACCCATAAACTCATTCTGTCGCAGGAAGCTCGTCGCCAGCTCGTCGCCTCCATGCTCAGCCGCTTCCATCCAGTGAACCGCGACACACATCAGTCCTGGGTCACTTCTCACATCGCTCTCCTTGCCTTCGCCTCCGCTTGAAAACCCGGTGCGGCCTCCTCCGTTGCCGAGACGGCCATATTTGTCCATGACCGTCTGCTTAAACACCTCGCGAGGCTTTGAAAGAGGGAGCGTTGTCCGCTCAACGTATTCCGGGTTCGAAAGGTAGAACAACGCAAGCTCGCGCTGTGCTGTTGGGAATCCTTCCTTGGCCGTGATTGTCCACATCTTACCCGCGTCATCCAACTTGTAGGTTGTGGATGGCGGTGGTGGTGTGCCTGTTGTAGACTGTGGCACGTCTGGTATCGTGTTGTCGTTTGGCTTGCGCACATGTGTGTGTGCTGCAACTACTTCATCTGCCATCTCAACCATTGTTCGACAGACTTCTGACTTAAGCTTGAGAGCTGCCAGTGCAGTATTCCAGAATGCTTTGCCTCGTTCCTGCTTGTCCAACACCGAGGGTGGGACGAAAGATGCGATGAACTGCAAGTCACGGAACAGTGTCTTTGGTCGAATTGATGCTTCTCGGAAGAGAGCCTGCAGCTCTTTGGTGATGATGTCGGTATTGACGTTTCCTCCCGACATAATTGACCTTGTCTCAGAATTGGCCTGTCGAGGACCGAAGAAGGGCGTTTGAAGTTGAGATTGTTGTGCTTGCGATCGACGTTCTCTGACATTGTCGATTGTCCCTTCCAGTGGTGTAGGACGGGCATTTGTGTTGTGCTCCGTCACCACGCTTGACCCAGCATCAGATCGATTCCATCGTGGCCTCTTCTGACCACTTGATTGCAGCGCAGCTACTATGAGGTTCTCAAGTTCATGCAGAGCATTGAGCTTCGCGTAAGGGTTGGGGTGTACGCAAAACATGTTCAGCAGTCGTTGGTATGCCTTCTTGAAAGGGAACTCTGTTTTGTCTTTGTCTTCCTTCGCTACCGACAGGCGTGGTGTGGAGGCACTGGTGCTTGATTCCTCAGTAGAGCCTAGAGGGACAGATTCTGAGGTTTCTGAAGCCCGGTCATCACCAGCGCCCCGCAGATTGCCAAAGCTCTTCTTCTTCTCAATAACTCGTGGTCGCCCCGAACTTCGCTTCTCCTTGATCTCGGATCGACGTCGAGCTCGACGATCCAAAGCGTCTTTACGATCAATGCACTGCTGTCCCAACTGATCGAACCAACCATCAGTCTCAGAACCCCGTGAGAAAACTTGATTGCCGAGGTCGGAAAGCAAAAGGCTGGTGAGGGATTGTCTCAGTTCGTTCAAGAAGCGTGTCTTCTCATCATCAACTTTCTGCTGCTGGAAAACTGTCTCTTGAGATGACGCCGACGTTCCAGGTCGTCCTGTGGAGAAGCTTGAAGTCGATGGAGCAGTGCCATGGTGGGCAGGATGAGAGAACGTGGTCGAGAGGTTGGTCAAACTTGTAGTAGGAGAGTACCCCCGAGAAGCTCCTGAACTGGGAGACATGATCGGCTGGAACGGTGACCAGAAGGTGCTTGCTGAATCATTTGTATGAGCAGGTGAAGCACGGTCAAAGTACTCTTGCCCATCGAGAATATCTGAAAGCGCCGAGCTTGCCCGAGGCATGCTCTGTCGCACTGAGTCAAGTGACTGCTGGCTTGGGCTGTGAATTGACAGCGACCTGAGGTCTCGCGCAAGGGAGTTAGGCCTGCTGGAAGTCGGGCTGAACTTGCGATCTTGTTCGCTGATGATGCTTCCAGAGTCATCTCCATTCCAGGAAAGTTCCTTTTCTCTGGCCCTTGCGCGGTCATATCCAAGCTTGTCGCGCTTGTACAACTCACTGGACCACAAGACAGGCGCCTCTCGAATAGTCTCTCCGACCAGTCTTGATATGCACTTGTCAACCTCGTAGCAGAAGCGGTGAATACGTTCTTCACCCCTACAGAAGTTCTCGATGCCACGGTTCTGAAGCCAAGCTGCAGTCGCCTCGGCAGGATCATCGCTCAGTTTGTTTGGTCCTCCTTGTTCCTCTGACGCAGCAAGTAGATCCATGATCTGGGATTCGGTGCGATACAGATAGGATGCACTTGGACCTCTGGCCATGTGGGCACGAGATCGTTGGAAAGAGTTCCAGCGACGAGGCATGCCCATGGTCTTCAGGGCTTGACAAATATCGCGACTGTGGGCATACTCTTTTGAGTTGCGCACATCTGTCACGTACCACATCTTGTCACGCACAGCACGCACCCGCTTCATCATGCGGTCGATGATACCCTCGTGGCGTTCTTGACTCTGCTTGAGCCAAACGAGCCAAGCGTCATACTCTTCGATGGCGGAAGCAGATCGACGTATAGAGTCTCTTGGACCGCGAGAGAAAATGTTGATGAGGACTGCGAACCCATTCTCTCGAAGCGAAGGGGATGCAAGGGCATTGAGCTGATTAAGTGTCTTCCAATACTGGTGAGACGAGACAAAGTCAGCAAGAGCCTTGGATTGTGATGAGGCCGCCTTGAGCATTGTAATGAGAACGGCTTCTGGTTTGTCGTCCTTAGTCTCGACCTCAGGGATAGAGGCTTCTCGCTTATCGTTTGTCACTTTGCCAAGCTGTTTCCTATATGGATTGCGACTGGCCATTGACCGCTCTGTGGTGATAATTCTGGTCTTTGACTTGTATCGCTTCAGACCAGAAGCACGGTTACTCAATTGTGTCCTGTTTTCAGGCTCGAGGCTTCGAGGGATCTCATAGTCCTCAACAAGCTTGAGGATAGAGTCTCGAAGTTGATGGTAGTCCTTGCCGAGTTCGGGTCCATCTGGAGCATCTTCCTCATCCGTGTCAGTGCTGGATGAATTTTCATCGTCATCCAGTTCATCATCAGGATCGAATGTCATGTTTGTAGAAAGACTCTTTCCATCAGCGGAGATGAAGAGCACAAGCCATCGCTCAGCGCAAGGGTGGCATGATCCACGGACAATGTCAGAACCAAGATTCTGCGTCATCTCGTGGAGTGCCAGGCGCAGCCGGTAGCCGTCGTCCTCATACTTGTTCAGACGTCTCTGCATCTCCGAGTCCATTGCTGGTGGAGAGTATCGCTGAGGTGTCACTGATGTCTGTTCATCTAGATACCCGTCTCTTGTGGTAGTGTCACTAAATACCGAAGAAGCGCTGGTGCTGATGATAGAGGCAGTCTCAAAGTTGTTCCTTGGGTTTGACATGGAGATGGGCTGCGAGATAGCAGACATGCCGGAAATGGAGGCCGGTCCTGATCTAAAGCTTCCCGAAGCCGAGTGGGGTCTTCTTTCGGGGAAGATGGCATTCACCAAGGTCGCGATATCAGCAGGGCTAATTACCAGATAAGGATGGACCTCCTTGGTTTCTCGCAAGGACGTGATGGACCTTGCTGGGAGGAGTTTGGCAGCCGGAACCTTGGATCGTGATCCTTGGAAACGAGCGAGAATACTTTCCACATGGCCCTTGATTTTGGGTGGGATGTCCACAGGAACACATGTTGCCGAAGGCTTACCACTCCACATGCTGGACACATACTCATGAGCCTTCATGGCTACCTTTTTAAGGATCTTCTCGCGCGCATAAGGTGTGATGTGGTACTCGGCCAGCATTCCGTACGACTCTGGATAGATAATGACGCCCAAAAGGAAAACGAAGAAGAGGCATCTCCAAACTAACCAACGGGAGGTGTTTTCGACATACTTGTTTTCGAGCTTTCTCAAAATGGCATTTCCAAGTTCCAAAAGTCCTTCAGGGATTCCAGTAGCATCTTCATCGTCGACAAGCTCAAATAGTTGGTTTACTGCGCGCTCGTAGAACTCCTTGGCTGCAACTTCATCTGAATGGTTCCAGTCGGACAAGTTGAATCGTGTCCCATGCTGGTCTTCTGCTCGGTCGAGCAAGAAGGCTCCATCCTCGAGGATCTTCATCAGATACCATTCCATATTGGATTTGCCAGACCAGTCACGCATTGCCGTCCAAATATTGAGAACTGAAATCAAGAAATGCTCGCCAGTAGATTTGGGCTCAGAGATCAGTCGCGCCAAAGCAGTAGCCCAGATTTCTGTACGTCGTTGATCCTCAGAGCTGTCAGGTCCGGCAGAGTTGGCAAAACAGGTGTGGATGAGGATGGACAAGGGGTCGTGTCGTTGGAAAGACAGCAATCGTTCTATATCCACAGCAGTGCTGTTTCGTCCGGACGCGCTTGCGTGAGCTCTACCTCCAGAACGTCCATGGAAAGGCAGGACGGATTCCACGGGCTCCAAACCTTTATGATAAGACAAGAATGAATTCAACTCGGAACTTGACAGGGAACATATACGAGTAGCCAAATAATCCGGGTTTGTACGGAGCTGTGTGAGAAAATCCAAAAACGTATCGCGAGCAGAGGCAGAAATGTCGTTCAAAAATGGTGTAATGGACTGGAGAGGACCAAGAGCTGCCGAGTTAGTAGGAGTATCCAAACTTTCAGAAGATGCGAGACCGGCTGAGGCGAGACCTTCCATCTCGGGATCGAGAAGAGCATAACGACGAAGTTCATCGCAGCTGTTGCGTACATCATGGATGGCGCTGTGGAGGGCGGCAAAGTTCTCCTTGTCGTCACGACGGAAACTGTCGACCAAATTACGATGAGCTATTTCTCCGCAACGGGTCAAACGGGCGCTGAGAGCGGTAGAAACCAAATTCCTCTGGAGACGCAGACGGGTGTTTGCACGCTTTCGCTCCTGGTATTTGGACAGTCGTACTAAATGAGCCAGCTCTTCGAGTGTTGTACTTTCGGATTCGGGGGAAAGATGTGGATTTGTGTATTGCGAAACATCTTGTAATAATGGCTTAAATGGAGAATGCCCCTCACTGTCGTTGTCGCTAGGCTTTAGAGACGAGACCCGGGGGCTATTTCTTGGTGAAGGCTGGCCTGGCATATTCGGCTGTGCCACAATGGGCTTTCTTGAGGACATGACTGGTGAATGTTGTTGACCATGACCCCGATGGTCTCTGTCTTCAGTCTGTCGTTGTGACGTCTGCTTGGATTCGAGGGTTGGGCTAGGGCTCGGAGAGCGTCGTCGTCGAGATCGAGATGGTTGTACATGAATATCGACAGATGGCGGGGGCGACCCCGAATCTTGCGCTACAGCGGACACAGCTACCGTTAATTAGCAAAAGTTGTAGACGGAGTCAGGCACAGCCAGCAGTCGGGTTGTTCAGACTATGGCTGAGGGGCAACATCGGAGACGTACTAGGAGCAGAATGAATGCGGACAGGTGAAGACAAAGATCGTTGCATAGAAACCATTCTGAGCTCAGGGAACTCTACGTCGCAAATGAGCAGCTATTATAGCTGTCGTGAGGCGCCGCTCACTGGCTTGTAAACAAAGGTATATGACTCGACAAATGCAGGCGGAAGAGCAAGTCGCAAGGAATACGTGGTTGTACGAGGATTCGAGAACGGGTGCCAGACCTGCCAGCGAAGATTGGAGCAAGTAAGGAATGACAGGGCGCGAGGTTGGAACCTGAGATGATGGATGGCGCGTTCCAAAAAGTTCTAGCGTATGAAGGACCAGGATCGTATCACGAGTTGGAGTCGCACGTCGAGTTTTGGTCAAAACAATGCAAGACAGAGAGATACGGAGAACGAGGGAGGAGTATGTCTATTGCTGATCAGGAGAAGAGGAGAGAAGAGAGAAGATGTGGGAGGAGAGAGGAGGGAGTTGAGGGGAGTTTTTGGAGGTGGGGGAGAAGTAGGCAAGGCAAGGTATCGTGGGAATAGAGGGACTATGGATTGATATGGTGCTTGTAATAAACAGCGACAGAAGGGGCCTCACAACTGGCGCCTGTCGGTTGCGCCGACCGACTGCAGCATAGACCAGACGCTGATGCAGGCAGGCAGGCTCAGACGAACCAGAAACAGAAACAAACAACCTTGAACAACGAGATCGGACTGGACTTGGGACTGGGATAAGCACAGGATCCAATATGATGGGGTAGAAGTATCCCCTCCCCATCCCTACGCTACCTCGCTATAACGGACGGGAACAGGCGGTGCGCTACGGTAGTGGGTACAGAGCATCGTTGGCAGATGCTATACGCTAAGCCTGTTACAGTCGGGAACGTCGCGGCAATGCGGGTGAGCATGAGAGTCAATTGGCCCAACGGCACCTTTGTGGGTCGGTACCTGAAGCCCTGTGCGATTCGCACGTGTCCATCAGCGCTGGGCGGTCTCTTTTTCCCTGCCCTGGTCGGTCGGGCCGGGTCATGAGTTGTGCGTTGGCAGTGCCCAAGCGCTACAAGCAAGTACCTATGAGTTAGGTTAAACAGATATCAAGGCTGAGTTGTTTAAAATGACTGGCGGCTCTTAAGAAGTTGTGGACATAGGCTGTGGACCTTGGACCTTGCCTTGGAGCAGAAAGACTTGCGCCCTGTCGTGAACACCTGTTCTTGTCCCGTCGTTATGGTTGAGAGTGGAACAAGCAAGGCATCCACAGGTTGAACCAAGTCATGATCGACTATGACGGTAGGACAATCATGACTTGCAGCGTGAGTGTGTGTGCCTGATTTACAATGTAGGAGTAAGTAATCTCGGCGACAGAAAGTGTATCATGTTTACTATCTGTGTAACTTTGGTTATGAGTTGTCATGCATTCCCGTCAGCCAGCAATCTAAGGGACATGAACATCGAACCAGGCAATTATGGCCACGAGGACAAGAGACAGTAGACAAGGAGAAGAAGAATCTCAAGATGAATGACAGGAATAAACAAACAAAACAAGAAGCACCTGCATGTCCCCGTGTTCGGATTGAGTTTTACTATCGGGTAATTTTACACCTGTGTCGTAAGTTACAAGGGTTTAAACTATTGCCTCGTCCACTTATACAACTCACGATACTCATCAATGAAACCAAGAAAAACCTCGAAACCGTCGAATAACATGTGATGAAAGATAACAAGCTGTTCTTTTCAAACAAATACCTCCCCTCTAACAATTGCTATCATCCTCCTACCAGACCTTCGACATCGCACAATGTACCCAAACCCCCCTCCCCCCATCCACACCAGCAACCAATCTGATCGCACCACGCCAGTTCCCTCTATGCGAGGCAAAGACAACAGTTGCTGCAACTCTACAAGCAGCAGCTGGTTTGTGTGTGCCAACGCATCCATCCCCCCCAAGACCACCAAGACACCAATCATGCGCTTACCTCCACATGCATCCTCTTCCAATCACTGACTGCCAGACGAGTTCTGCGCTGAGAGCTCACCGAGAGACCCCCAGCCATTCATATTTGTTAGACAGACCGACTCGTCGACTCTCTAGCCAGTCATGCAGCCGTATTCGGTATATCATCGACTATTCTCAGCTGCCTCCGGCTCTAACTCGCCACTTTAGTCTAATGCAACTATCCTTATTCGTCTGAATATCCAGTAAACGACATTTTGTGCTACCTGCTCGGATCGTATTTTGTACAGGCGGTGCGCTGGCCATGCTGCTCCACCATCAAAACTCCACCGCCTCCCAACAGTTCACGACAACTTCATCCGTATCTAGCTCCCGCCTTTTCCCCAGGCCCTATGTATGTCCTCATTCAGCCGAGGGTGTCTTTCCTTTCATGCATGTCAGCGCGTGACTATCCCAACAGCGGTTGACAGGTTGCCATGCTTGGCCATGGTGTGTTGGCATTACTCATGAACAGTCATCAACACCCATCGACGTAGGTGTCAATCCAGCTCACTGCTGAGGCTCTACACCTGGGTTATACCCTACAGCCACATGGCACTTTGGACACCGTTTTTTTCTAGCTCAATCGGTGCACTCGTCCCGTCTACTTCGTCTACGCCTCTGACTGGCCAAATCATACAAGCTCACCCTAGTTGCACAAGTTCTTCTAGACTAGAACCCTGCTATGCACCCGTTATTGAATGCATCGCCGGGACATGTCTCACATCAAGAGCATTGATCTTAATAGACGCATAAATTCATAGATGCACAGACAAGTGAAGTCTACATCTTAGCCAATGAAGGGTATAAGATCAACGCTCCAACCAAAACCCAAACCAGTGCCATGTTAGGCATGCTGCAACTCTGCCACGAGCTGTATGCTCACTAAACCGCCATTTTCTTTTTCATGTACTCAATATCTCTCATCCAGTTTAACGGCTTGGGATCCCATTAAATTCCCCTCCCAAACCGAATATCAAAATCCTTCAGGACGCTCATTATACTCGCTGCTTCAACCTCAATCGGCATCATCGCACCCGGCGGTGCTGGCCGAGTACCAGGTCTAGGTGTGGCCTTGAGCTTGGGCAACCAAGAACCAATATCATCCGCCGCCTTGGAAAAGTTACGATGACTGGATAGTGTCTGGTATGCCTCAGCGCAACTTAAACCCAGGCTTGGTAGACTTGGGAGATTGATCTTCTCTGGTTGCGGTGGCTTCTGAGTCTTACAGCAGCCGCCACCAGCACCCTTGCCACCACAGCAGCCACCAGAGCTACCGTCCTTACGGTTCAGGTTGGCGGCCATCAGGCGGCAGAAGAGTCCAGACTTGGGATCGGCCTGGCACTGAGCACAAGTACCAGGTCCGTTGGGACCACAGCCACGACGCTCGGTTGATTGAGTCTGGGGACGGCGAGGAGGAAGCTTGACAGCACCATCGGCCGTCATCTCCATAGCGAGAATAGGAGGATCAGTATCTTCAGGAGGTGGGGTCTGAACCTGCTGAGAGATGGGAGGAAGAGTATCATTAGGAGTCATGGCGGGAGTAGCGAGAGCGGTATCAGCGCAGACGCAATAGGTTCCGTCCTTGCAGAAGCCGCAGCCGTCCCTAAAAGGCATAGAGTCCATGGAAGGGAGTTGAGAAGGAGCAGAAAAGGCCTCTTGGGTCTTGCGGGAGAACATGGCTGTGAAATCAGTCTCGGCGTCGGCATTAGACCGATGCCTCTTCTCACTAGATACATTGACCGATGGTGAAGCAGGACGCTTCAACTCTTGAGAACGATCAAGGGCCTCAGCTACTTCGTCGAGACATTGACAATTTGATGTAAGAGTGCACTTGCCGCAGCCGTTAGCCGCCGAGTTCAGTACCTCCTCGGCACAAGCACAAGGGCCATTTGGAGAACAGTTGCCACAAGTTATGGCCGTCTCAGTATCATTGGACGCGCTCATGTCGAGGGTTTCTGGGGGAGAAATGATTTGGGAGATGGAAAAGGAGTGACCTGATTGACGATCAGGTCGTGCATCGGGAAGACTGTGTCTCGGTCCCTGGCTGGTGGGACTGTGAAGTCCGTCAAACGGGTGCTGAGAACTCATGCTTCGGGATTGAAAATTTGAGTTAAAGACACCTTCATCTAGACGGCGTTTGAGGGTCTCGGCCTCTGTCTCGACTCTGATACGGTCCTGTCTCTCCCGCTCCAGCATGTTTTCAAGTAACATGCATCTAGATCGGAAGGATTGGACATCGAGTTCAAGTTCGTGGATCTTATCCTTGAGTTCTGATTCATGTTTCTCCTGGGCCTCACGTTGCTGATCAAGTTGTTCCTCAAGCTCTCCAACACGAGCAGCCCTCCTCTCTCGGAAAGCCCTCTGAGCTGCGCGGTTTTGAGCCTTGCGCTTAGTGGGTGGTGTATCGGTAGCGGGCTTCCTGCCAGGCTTGGGCCTTGGAGGAATTACCCATTCTTTAGAAGTCATAGACACCTTTGGAGGCTCCGGCGGAGCCGGCTGGGGGCTGATTACGGACGACATGGCCATCTTGTTGATGGAAGGAAGAGCAGTGCGCTGCTGAGGTTGTGTGGGTGGAGGTGGCTTTGCACTCGGCTTAATGGAGAGTGGCGTCCTGTGGCTGTGGGGACCCGATGTGGCTGGTGAGGCAGCAGGACTTGGTGCAGCTGAGATGGCACGATGCCTGGCTCCCGACTGCGAAGCGACAGGTGTCCCAGCTCCAGGGGATGCAATGGACTGAGGTGATGAAGCCGACATGGCAGGAGTCGACGAGTAATAGATGTTGTGATTGTGGCGAGATCGGTTCTCTTTTCGGTCGGTCGCGCCAAATCGGGTCGGAGTTCCGAGAGGTAAATCTTGAAAGAATTGCCGGACCAAGATTGTCAAATGAAAATCGTCGTAATGGAGTTGTTATTGTTTTGAGATCTAATTCGAGCTCTTCGTGGACGTCAATGGTGGTTTCAGTTGACAGTCAATGCTGCAGATTGATAAGATTGATTGGGACCGAAGCTGACGCAACTGCGATGTGAAAGCTCGGTGCGATCTCGGCTTTAGCTTCGGTTGATTGATAACGGCTGAGAGCCAGGTTGACAGATTGATAAGGTGATGAACCCATCCAAGTACAGGAGTCGGAAGATTTGTAAAGGATCATCAATCAATCAGAACAAAGTTGAAGAGGGGAGAAAGGGTAGCAGAGAAGGAAATTAATCGCGGGGTGCCTCGTTACTTTTGTGCCCCGAGCACAACCGACGGTTGGGAAGCCAATGGTCCGATTCCAGGAGACGACAGTGGATCTGATCAGATTGATAAGATTTGATTGATAAAAGTTTTGCGGACGTCACACGCCAGGCACGAATTATTTGCGCCAGGCATTCAGAGACAACCACCCAGATTCGGTTTCATCAGATTACGACCGAATTGAACAGCAACTTTTCTCGTAATATGATTGCCGACCAGGCATTTTCCAGGCGTCCAGTCCCAGCGGAGGATCTAATCAGTCATAACTTGTTGTGGCTCCGCAACACCTTGACCACCTGAACGCATCCAACCGTGAGACCCTTAGAGCAAGTTATTAAAACTCAATTATTGACGCGACAGTCAGAATTCGGCATTTTATCAGCAGTAGCTTGTCGATCTTGCTGATAATCCTCCGCGGCAGTTCAAATCATGTTGCAGCATATTCGCATTCTCGTCATAATGTAACGAAAGGTAGCATCATCACTGAAGATCTCCAATGGTCGTTCTCTGTTGAATGGATTCCTCCACCGAAGCCCCTCTAGAGCATTGACACTCACCTTCTTAATTCGTCCGAGGCTCGGGGCTCACCTGGACTTGGCCGGCATAAGTCGGAGTTGCACGAGCGAATCCGTGATCACGCAGCCATCAGATAAGATCTTTTCAGCATGCATAACTTTAGTGCCGATCCCAGGGTCTTACTCCGACTTCGCTGTGCAATAGCTTCAGTTCTCAGCCGTCTCTTTACACAGGCGCGGAATCCTCATAGAATTTGCGGCGAACTGTTGGGAAATGTCCCGCTCACGTGGGTAAAGTCGTTATATCCGGACCTGAACAGCCGATCATAGGACCTTAATTGAACTTGCATCTTCCTTCCACCCAGCTGCTGGTGGTTCGTGCGGTGGACATTGGGGCAAGCTTCGGTCTACCGAGCTTGGGGCCAGATGATGTGACATTGGATTGTAGCAAGGGTTCAATGCCGCCTGAAACAATCGAGATTTTTGACATCTGACAAGATCAATTTGAAGAGGCTCAATGTTCGATGATACCAATCGAATCGAAATTCTTGTATTGAATGCGATATTGACTGACTCCAATTCTCGATCTTCAATACGCTCAAGCCAGCTGCCCTTTAGCCTACCCTTATCCTCGGTTAAACATTCGTGGGATCAGCTCGTCAAACGTAATGTGATCCGCTTCGTCTCGGTTTCTCTTTGCCCCCATCCACTTGATTCAGTCATGGTGTCCAGCACTCGATCTCCACGGAGCTAATCCTTTTACCAGGTTACACGGAGCAAGTCTCGAACCAGCATGTCGATGATGGCCAATGAGAAGTGACTCCTCACACGGAACTTGGAGTTCCAGATGAGGTGATCTTGGCAGTCGGTATTCGCGTCGGGAACAAATAGCTGAGATCCAGGGCCGTGAGCGAGAGGAGGGTTTTATGTCCACTCGTTTTTTAGCAGACTATCACAAGAAATAAAAATTAAATTCGCATGGACAATAGACATTTCATAACGTGGATATGTTATGTGATTTTATTACAAAAGATAGATATTATAACATGCCTTTTTGTTAGTGTATGGAAATGAACTCGCATTAATAAGTGATCAATACTCCATATGCCAATTCCACGATCTGGGGTCCATGGATAAGATCACAGCGTCCAATCAGGGCTAGCGCCGCCGAACCTCACCATCAGAAGCTCCTCCACCAAATCCATGCCACCTAACCTTTAGCCTACGTCGAGACACTTACAGACAACCATACCACACGGTATACGACCAACAAAAATGGCCGCCGCGCCAAACGACCTATCGTACCCAATGGCAGATCTCAGAGTATCCGCTCCATTTACGCTCTCCGGCTCCGACACTTCGTCTGTCGACGAAGATGCTCCCCTACCATTTCCCGAAGCTCTCCCTCGCGCCGACTTCTTAGCTCCAGACTTCCAACCTGCCGCCTACCTATCTGCTCTGCCACATCGTCACCAGACCCTCGAGGATTTGCGATCAGATCTTCGCGACAGGAGCGCTGCGATCAGCTCTGAACTGCTCGAACTTGTCAATTCGAACTATACAGCCTTTCTTTCACTCGGTAGCGAACTGCGCGGCGGCGATGACAAGGTCGAAGATGTCAAGGTTTCTCTACTTGGTTTCCGGCGAGCTGTAGAGGAAGTTAAGACGAAGGTTACGGAGCGAAAAGAGGAGACAAATGCCCTCAACGGCGAACTACGTGGTGTCCGATCAGCTATCGAGAAGGGCCGAAAAATGATCGAGCTATCTGAGCGTCTCTCATCACTAGAGGAACGCCTGTCTCTGGATAGTTTACCGAACAATGAGGACTGGGACGAAGAAAGCGATGAGGAAGACGAGGACGACAACTACGGAAGCTCCCCAACAAAACTGCTCGCCTCAGCACAAGAATGCAGCCACATTACAAAGCTTCTCGAGTCTTTAGACCCAAATGCCCCATTTGTGATCAAGATGGAGGAACGTTTGACACGATGCAGAAACACATTGCTACTAGATTTGGGCAATGCTCTAAAAGAAGCTAAGAAGGCCGGTGCAAAAGGACAGGATAGAGTGCTGAAGTGTTTGGCGATATATAGAGTGCTAGATGCACAATCAGAGGCCGTCAAGGCCCTTAGAGGCAGTTCATAGCCGCAATGAATAATGATACCCACGACGCTCACAAGGTCTATTCGTAATATGACATATGATACAATTATACAAGCTCAAGGCTATTTTTTACATGATGCTCGACAATGCCTCAGGGGTAATCTGCTCCTCTGCATCCTTCAACTTTCCATTCAAGCTTATGCCAGGTCCATGGGTTGTGCTGAGAATAACCTCATGAACCTCCTTGTGCACCTCCTCTGAAATCTCCGCACACTCCGCCTTGACCTTGTTCAGCAACACCTTGATATTGTTCTTGAGCTGATCAGGCGAGTAGCCCAGCTGTCCAATAGCCATGCGGATAACACCCTGTCTCTCACGGTAATCAGCTGCACCAGCAGAGTCTCGCATCGACTTTACCACGTCGGGGACGATGGTTCGCATACGCTTGCTGGGCATGAGACCCTTGGGACCGAGGATCTTTCCTAGACCGGCTTTGTTGAGAGCTGCTTCGCTGGCCTCGTGACAGATGAGACGGTCAAAGTTGATCTGTTCCTTTTTGATGGCTTCGAAGAGGGTTTCTTGACCGACGGCTACAGCACCTGCGGCGGTAGCTTGTTGGGCGATCTCGCTGCCTTCGGGGCAGATGACGGCAATTCGCCAATCGCTCTGGACGGGATGGGGAAGGCGGACGCTATTCTTGATTACGGGTCCGTTTCGGGCGGTCTTGAGGTTGATGTGAATTTCGTACTTGACCGAAGCAGGCGGTTGTCCAACTTCAACGGCTCGTAGGACTCTGCACAATATTAGTCTCCCCCGCTTAGCACCATGTTCCCGATCCCACTGACCTCATAGCTTCACATAACGAGTATTGAGGAAATTCCCTCTTAGCCAAATTATGTCTCTTAAAGTCCTTAGGCAACGCCTTCTTCTTCTTTCCAGTCTTCTTGATTCTCACGACCGAAGCCTGTCGAACTTGTTGAGCAGCCGCCGGGGCGAGGAACTTCGGTATTGTGGGAATTGCCGGCCGAGGAGTCTGGAGGAGGGAGAGCCTGGCCATGGAGGCCAAGCAGCGGTCGATTGGTGCCATTGTGAGGGGGTAATTGAGAGCTCTGGCGGACCGGCCCTTGATCGTGATACTCGGATAGCGCAAAAAGTCGAGGTTGCTAAAGTGTTTTAGATGGGCCTGGAATGTCAGGTGTCGACGCTTATCGATAAGCCCCTCGACTCAATGAAACGTGAACTTGGGAATGGAATCACTTTTGTTTTGTCATACAAGTAGAATTATTTGAGTTATTGAATTGATTATGCTAATATAGTCTATATACATATAAATCTACTCAAATCACTCGCTATCTAATCAACACAAACAAGCATGTCCTTCAACTTGCCCAATACAACCTTCTGTCGCGCAGCATCAGCAGTAGTCTTATCAGCAGCATCTCCAACACTAATAGAAGCATAGCATCCACTCTTAAGAGCAATCTCGGTCTCAGTGGGGAGACGATCCTCACCACACCATTCAGTATCACGCTCAGACAGAAGGCCAGTGTTGATGCGGGTCAGCACCCACTGGAACTGGGACGCATCGGTGCATTTACCCTCAACCTTGCCAAAGTTGACGTTGAGATAAACATCCTCGGGCAGGTAAGGCTTGCCAGAGTCGACGATCTTCTTGACGAGAGTGGTCGCGAGCTCAGCATAGACGAGACTGCGCTTGGGAACGGGGCTAGTGTTGAAAGCCGTATTTCCGGTAGAAGCTCCAGAGAAGGCAATGGCTGGGATGCCCTCTTCGTGAGCAGCATAGCAAGCGGCGCCGACGGTACCAGAGAAAGGAACTTGAAGCCAGAGGTTGGTTCCAACGTTGGGACCAGCAACAGCAAGCTCAGGAGCCTCGCCATCCCACAAGCTGGGACCAAAAGTGTCGATACCGTACTTCATAGAAGTGACAGGGAACGAGTTGACCCAGTTGAGATCAGGACGCTTGGGATCATGGCCAACAGGGCCGCTGTTGGCAGGGCAGCTATCGTACTGACACGCTGTGGTGCGGTCCTTGGGTTTCTCATCCCTAGAGCCTATATGATGTTAGATGTGATTGAAACGCGTATTGAGGTGACTTACTGCTGCCAGACTTGTTCTCTGCAGGAGCGGAGAGAACGACATCGTAACCCGCGCTGTTCAGAGCGTCATTGAAAGTGCGGATATAAGACTCTGCCCAGCCATCATCATTGGACTGAACGATCCTCACGGCCTGAACCGCGAGAGGGAGAATAGCGACAGAAACGAAAGACTTCATGATGACTGAGTTGAAAGAATGCAATGAGTATATACCCGTATGTGTTATTTTGTGTTTCTGCGTTGGGGCTGACGCCTCTTTTCCTCTCAACCTTATTACAAAGATGAACGAAAGAAGGTGAGCAACAACAACAACGCGAGTTTCGTAGCAGGAGTTTCGAAACTATATATCCCCTTTCGCATAATCCATCCCAATATCTGATTCCTCTAATCATCCACTCCGTCCAATACCACCCTCGTGAGCTCTTAGTGCACCCTAGTCCCAATCCACCAATCAGCATGCATAGCATCCTCCTCACCAGGTTCGCATCAAAGTTTGAAACCCCCGGGTCATCAGCATCGACCACCCATGTGCCGATCTCTAGAGCTAATCAGCGATAGCCTTCGACAGTTTCGACGTTTATTCATTTCCACGTTCGCAGCTCAGTGGTGAATGACCCCTGGGATAATGTGATTTTGTATGCAGGTCCAAGAGCGCTTTATTCGTTTTGAGGTAACGGCCCGAACCGTTCGATAAGTTTTTAAGCTTTTGAGAAGGATTCGGTGACTGTTTTGAGGGTTGGTCCGGGGTGGAATCGCGAACTGCCGTAATCGGGTCAAGAGCCGGCGCCGGTTCGGGCGGAAGTGGAGAAAGCTCCGGGCTCGCTACCGGAGTGCAACTGGATTGAATGTAACGGCGACGATCATCGAGAATTACTTGCATGTGACATTCAAGAATGAGCGCTTCCCAAGGCATGTCCTGATGATACCCAGTACTCAATAGAGAGAACGTATGAAAATATCAGGATTTAATCCTAGGACATAAAAAGACTTTGAAGAGTATAGGGTAGATTTGACAGACTGGAGTGTTATCTTTCTGCCTGAGGGTAGCGATAGCTTCTTTTATGTGGTTTTACACCAATATCTGCCAGAAAGAACAGGCGCGTTGATATCTACTCCAATGGTCTGGCCATGACAGAAGACCACTAACCTGTGGCGAGCGTATTCGAGTTTGTTTCAGAACCTCTCAGTGCGGAGTGGATGTAAATTCATTCGTAACACACCACTGAGTTCCACTGCTTTAATTTGATGAATACCATATCTGGTATGCCTTCCCGCATAGACAAAATATCGTAGATAGACGCATGAATGTTCACGGTTAAGAAAGCTTGCACTGCCATTGGCTTTAAGTTGTCCATAGTCAACGCCATGATCGACCTTCATCTGGGACGTGCTACCGCGGAGGCTAGCGAGCATATCATTCAAGCAGAACCCTGCATAGGGCTTTGTAAATGCGGCGATGTTGCTGGCTACTTTGTTTCATTGAAAGTATGAATGTCATCATATACTCTCCACATATCAGAAGCGGTGTCCATCATGGCGCACGCAGTTCATAAAACTGTAGCAGAAATGAATAAAAGAACGAGGGAACAATAGTTATCAAGGAAGGATAACAGGCAGTATTTATAGATATAATGCCATGCACTGTTTGGCACTGGCGAGCCTCTGCCCTAGCAAGTGGCAGTGAATCACGCCCAATGCCGGCAAACAAAAGTCCAACTCGGAAATAGCCCAAACTGTCAAACTTCTTCTCATCCTTAACATCTCCGTCATCTTTAACGCCCTCGAGATGACTGAATACTGTCCAAGTGATTTGCTGGATGTCTACCTGCATCTCCCGCGACTCGTATCGCCGGTTCCTCCGTTCCCCGGCGCGGAGCCAGACGTGAAGCAGAGGCGCGACTATGTTGAACGACATCTCTCCCACAACTTTCCGAGAGAAAACAACCCAAAGGCGAGAAGGGTTTTGCACAAATACGCCACAATCATCGCAGCCAAACTCCTCATCAATGGGGATATAGAAACAACCACTGCCTCCCGTTTTGCATGGAAAGTCGACAAAGTGTTCTGGGGCCTTTGGCGTAAGTACCATCCAACTCAGAATTCTTTTATCATTAGCTGATCAAATAATTTGCAGTCATCACATTGCCCCTGAACTTGAAGCCAGATTGGCCATGGCCGCAACCCCCCTCGCAAAAGAATGGAGAGCCGGTTTCGACAGTGTTTGCCTCTCTGAGAGAAGATCACCTTCGCGACGGGAAACTGGACACCGACCGTGTGTTTGTCCCCAAGGAACTAGAGTCCCAAGAGGTACAAGCTCAAAATGAGTCTATGTCAATCCAAGCCCCAGCTAGCGATGGCATGCATGAACCCCTGCCTATTACACCCCCAACTCTGGAAAGCCGAACAATCGCTTGGGAGGCGCTCTACGCAGGGGTGGCTCCAAGAAAGGTAGACCGACCATTCACACTGATCCTTCCAGCCGAGTTCGATTTCTGGACATTCGTCTACGGCCCTGATGGTCGCGACTTCAACAAGATCCGAGAGCGTCTCATGGAGGAGCGTGTCGAACTTACCTGGAACTATGAGGAAAGAGTGCATAGTAGCAAGTCGTATCGCACCAACCCCGAAAAGCCCCCCGAGAAAGGCCATGCTCTTGTACTTGGGCCTGCCAGCCTCCAAGGTACGGATGGCAGCGAAATCTCCCCCGAGGCATGCAAGCCAATCAACTTCGAAGGCATTAGCAGGATCTGGCTCGACATTCTAGTCTGGCACCGCGAATTCACCGAGACTCGAGTGACTACTCTGCGAAGCTACTTGGAGGACCTCTCAGAAACTCGAAAGGCACGAACAGTTCAGGGTGCTGGAACTCTCCCAGGAGGATTCAAAGACGTCCTGGACGAGATCAAAAAAGAGCGGAACGTCTGCAAGGATGTGATCACTAAATTTCTCGACAAAAAAAAGCCAGAGTTGACTACCATCGTCTTCATCAGCAACTGGGCCATCAAAGGCAAGGAGGGCAACTGGCTTGGTATCCCTGAGCGCATCAACCTGGCTGGCGACCTCTGGCGAGAGCGGGCTGAAACCCCTGAAGAGAAGTTGAAGATCTCGGAGATGATCTTGGGGATCAAGGAGCGTGCTAAGTCTGGTCTTCTGCGCGACTATGGGCTTTTGATGAAGTAGTTTTATGGCATGGGGTGTGGTGCTTTGAGAGCAAGATTGGTACCAGATTGATGGATTTTGCGGGATGTGTAGGTTATCATCGAAGGATCAGCTTGCTGTCTTGTTGCATGAGGGATACACAAGCGATCGTGCGATCATGTATCAGACGGAACGGAGCTCCTAGATACCCTGTGGTCTGGGACTACCTTGTAGCTAGAAACCTCATTAAAATCGACGCCTACATTAAAGAAAGCCAAGCTATGCGTATGGTATGCACTGACGACTCGATGAATAAGAGCAAGAAAATAGAAAGCACTAGTTAACAAAAGTGCACAGCCCGCTCACGAGCTGCATAGCACACACGGGCGGAGGCTGCTGGGAAGACTTGAGCTTCGAGGAAACCGTGTCTCTTGCTGCACCGGAACTCGCCCCATACTAATTCTACAGCGATATCCGAAACTCATGCAACACGCCCGCGAACAAACCACTTGATGATGCCATCGTCAGCGGCAAAGACTTCGCAACTATACAAGTTGCGAAACAGCCCCAGGATATCAGATACTAAATATACTTGCAGGCACTTCAGTTCACTCACAAGAATCGGAGACTGGCGTCGCGGCCAGCTGAGAATCCAACTTAGCCACTGTTCCGACGTTAATAAAGCGCCAGCTCATATTCGCTATGACCACAGAAGCCAGGATGAGGTGGAACGAGCAGCAAGAGCAGAGAGCGCACTTGCAGGTGGAGGCTCCGACTCATCCTCCTGGTAGTTATTTTCTGATCAGGATGAAAGTCAGAGAGTTTCGTTCCAAGTTTGATGGAGTGTGATTTGCTATCATCAAGGGCGTTTGACCACTTCAATGGTTGGTAGACGTGAACTCATTCTCAGCAGAGCCAGTTCCCTTGGTTTCGCGGATAAAACAAGTATTAGATGCGGCTGATCTCGAGACCTTCAGTTACTATGAGCCTCTGATACAATTCTGCTGGTACGTGTGTCTAAGGAGGATGGCTCTGATGGCGCGTGGTAATGGTAAGAAACTCTGCGATCAAGCTGCATTCGATGTGTCGTTTGTGTAGCTGCAATGCCAGTGCAGGCATGGCACTTTCTGGTTATTTCATTAAAAGCAAACCAGGAAATGGTTTGAATCATTGTTTGATCATGCTTGCCTAAAGCGACTAAGTCATGTTGATTGCTCACTACCCGTGCATGGCGTTTGCTTTCTTTGTTTCATCCATGCAGCTATCCGAACCATCATTTCAGCAGCCGTTCTTGCCACTGCACGCCCTTTTCAATCAATATCATGATATTCTTAGTAGAAATCAAGATAAAACTTCAACTCATTATCATTTTTTATTGTTCATTCAATCCAAGATGGGCGACCCTTGGAAAGAAACCATTCGTGACATGGCGAAATGGCTAATGAAAGACCACTCCTTCATGTTTGCTCATATACAAAGCCAACCCGCAATCGCAAAGGCCATCAAAGTTCCTCTCTTTCTACAAGATTCTTTTTGCAGATCGAAATCAAATGCGGAAATCATCCATATCACAAATGCGACAAAGAAGGATCAAGTCTTCAAGGAACGAGAGAAGCTGAGGGCCAACATGCGTCTCACCACACAAACCGCAAAGAGTATCAGAACCATGGATTACGTCGAAGCAACAAATATGTTAAAGAGTGCTCGTCGGGAGAATGACTGGTACCTCCCCGACCTCGGCAAGAACGCTTGTGCTGTTGTCATCATCATTGATGCAGACCCTGATTACTCTGCTGAGTACGCGCTTGCACTGATAGCCTGGACCACTATGATAAAAAGATACAGTTCATCCAGTTGCCGCATGCGCTTGATGACAATGTCATGGGAAGGCGTCCGCGATATGACAGCGGCTATTTGGAACTATTGGCCCGCGGCCAAGGAACCCCTTCGAGAATACGTGCTGCCATCTATGCCGCGAGGCGCAGGAAAAGTTATCTCCAACTCACAAAGCAAAAGTGCAACGTTAGAAATGTTAAATTGGGTGAAAAAGGTTGCCCCTGATGGCACCCACACTTGTATCAGCTTCCGAAGACCGTCGAGACTTGATGAATCCTGGGATCGGTGTTACCAACACCTCCACCAGGATCTAGACTCTGCAATACAACCCCGAAGAACCCTTTTCATTAACCTTGACTTCAAAACTGCCGAAAGGATCCCCGACGCAGGCAAACCTCACCTCATCACGAGCACCACCCGTCGCCGGCTGATCTTCGACCTAGAGACACGACAGCCCATCACCATCACCACAAAATGCTCAAACTCTGAGGAGAAGCAACAGATGAGTTGGGTGTATCGCTTCAGCGGAAAGAGCACAAACATATATACACAACCGGGATTCTGCTACGGGGCTAAGAACCCTCGACGCATGAGATTTGCGGATGATCAGCTTGGGGGCTTTTTAGCAGCTTTGAGCGAGTTGGACAAATGGCCTCTCGGCATTTCCAACGTCATAACTCTTTTTGATCCCAGGGGAGAAGAGTCGCAAATCGCTATCGATATCGGACAACGACTCATACGGCAAGGGATCCTTCAACATGATTCCACGTCGACCATAGGGTTGTCACTGGCTCTCCCCAGCGAAACACAACAGGCTTTCTACAATATTCTCCCCCTTGTTGACTACGATCATCGCCTCGCGCTCTTTCTGAGTATTAAGTCCAAGAACGCCATGATCAACACAGCGAAAGCGCAAATGGCTGCGATAATCTCGGGGAGTAACACGAACTGCTTTACTTTTGTCTATAAAACAGCCCCAGAGGTCCATGAAACCAGTGATGCAGCCCGGATTGGTCTCTTCAAGAACGTCGCACATACTGGTACTGTCACGAAGGGCTTGGGACTCATCAAGACTGCGATAAGCGCCTCACGCTTTTCTATGCTCTTACCGGAGATTTACATTATTGATAAACAAGTACGTGTCTATATGGACGAAGTAAAGCACGTTATGGAGCGGTGCAGAATACTATTACAAGTCCTCAAAACGTGCGGCTACAGCGTTGATGAAGCTTTACCGTTTACCCAGGAAGAACCAGAAGCTATCGAGTTCGATGTATTCATGGAAGTCTGGGGGCATCTCCTGAGAGCCTACACTTACCAAATCGCCCTCGTCACAGTCAACGAGGAGGGGGAAATTTCTATAAAGGACCTTGTGTCTCAACAACGCATAGAAGCAAGTTTCGAGGTACGGCATAGTTTCGAATGGGAGACCATCCCGACAGACAAGTGGGACTACGCTGTAGGCATTTACACCAGAGCTGTTCGTGAGCGGGGGATGACTACAATTAAAGATTGGAATTGGATCCCACCCGAGGTTTGGGACCGCTGGGGTGCGGAGTTGCCTGGGGGTGTTCAAGGGCTGCGGACCAAGTTTAAGTTGGCCAAGAATCACGATGAGGTTGATGATAAATGAGTGGTGCGTTGTATTCAACAAAACAAGGAATAGTACGTCCATCTAGAGGAGTGTAATATCACATCGGCGCCGTTTAGTCCAATTCTCAAACTATGCGACATCAACGTTCCTTTAAAGGGGTCATCGATCAAAATTCGGATAGTGATGATAAGGGGAAAGAAGTTGAGTGTAATATGGCCTTTAGCCATCTAGGCAATGTGTGTAAAAGACCTGGAGTACACTCTTTGTATATGTATTTGCCTGAGTATCACAATATGTCTGCTTTCGATATCTGACAGCCAGTGGCACTGATAGCCACTGACACTGACAGTCATAGTTCGGCCTAGAGAATGATTGAGGCACCGCACGGATCACCTTCATTCGGGATGTTTACGTCGTTGCCTTCCACCTCTCGCTTCCTCTCTTCCTTTTCTCTCTTCTCATCTCTTCATCGACACCACAGCTGCAGCTCCCACAACAACAACGATAGCAGCAGCAGCAGCAGCAACGACCAATGTCGAAGAGAAACCAACCAGAAGGTGAGGCTGCAGGCGGCGGCGGACCATTTAGCTATCACGGTAGTGGTCGTGGTGGTGGTCACGGTCGTGGTCGCGGTGGCTACAACAATGGCCATAACAATTTCCAAGGTCATGGAAATTGGGGAAATACTCCCAATTATCCTACACCTCATCCCAAATACAACCAGAACCTCCCAATGGGCCAAGGTTACAACACATACCAGTTTGAACCCAATGTCTCATGGCAACCTGGTAACGAGCCTTCAAACCCATTCTATCAGTCTCACCAGGCCTCGCAAAACCAGCAGAGCCAAAACAATGGTGGAAAACAGTGGGGAAGAAGAAAGAAGCCAAAGAAGTCTCACGAAGTTGAGCAGGCTTCGTTGTGCCGAGTCGAATCAGACAAAGGTACTGCTGCCCCCGAGATCCCCAAAGTGTCCGAAGGCGGTGGTTCGCAACAAAAGTCTCACAGAGAGTTGCACCACCAAGGTACTCAGTACGAGGCCTTTGGGAGAACAACTGTCGCCCAAGCTCCGGCTCATATCTAACCGACAGTCTGTGGCATGTGCAAGTTACCTGGGAATGAGGTCATTCAGTGCTGGGCCATCGGAGCAGATGGATTCACGCACGGCTGCGCTGTATGTAACTCTGGCGAACATGAGACCGATAAGCGCCAGGGCTTTCCAAAGGACGTCTACCAAAGGATCGAGATACTGGTCAAAAGACGTGCCTGTCTCCCTCCACTCAAAACCGCATTTTGGTACAACATGATGTGGAAGTGGGTAAAGAAAAGCCCTTCTACTGACGTAAACCATCTTTTCCCCTGGACTACGCAATTTGCTATCGATGTCCTGAACGGCGATCGCAAGTCGGCGGTTGAGGAGGCTCTCGTCAACAGGAGGAACAATCCTGATGTGGAGAGCTCCGAGGTTATCGTCGATCCAGCAACAGCGGATTGGGAAAAGGTGAAAGAAACATATGGTGGTGAGCCCAAAAACTTCTTTGCGAAGCTCAAAGCGGACAATGCCGCAGCCCAAGAACAACGGGTTGCCAACGCCAGTGCCCAAGCACAGCAGGGTCATGCCTATGTGGCGAACGAAAGGGATGATATTACTTTGTCTTCCTCTCAAAGTGGCCAACACACGAGTCTCGTACCGAGCAACAGTCGGTGGTCCCGGTCATCCCCCAAAGCGGTCAGTCAACCCAGAAGGGAGACAAGTCCCGGCCGTGGGCCTGTCGGACCTTTCAGCACAGCTACTTCTGAGAGTGGCAGTGACAGTGACGCGGATAAAAGGCTCCAACAAAAACTACGCAGAAAGCAACGCATAAAGGTTCGAACTTCGATGTTGGGAGCATTCGGAATGCGCCCGCTGCCCCGGTTTCCACCTAACGTTAGGAGACAGTGAGAGAATAGACGTACCTCCGTGCTTGTATAAATTTGGCCTCTAGGCACCAAGTATGGCAATGGAATCTGTCAATTTGTGCTTTTTACGTTTGTGTGTTGTGACTGAAGTCTCTTTTAACCTGTTAGCCTGATCACAGGGTGAATTTGTCTAAGCGTGAATGATGTATCATGCGTATTTCTCGTGAGTCCCACATAACATGCCCATGATTGATGCCAAGGTAGAAGGTAGTCGGAGCCATGCAAAGGAAACCGACTGCGAAGAGAGTCCTAGCTCAACAATTTACACTATACTGCCACCCAACGCTCAACGCACCCTACATTTCACTGTTTTCATGTATCTCACTCTGGCACAAGAATGGAATGTTTGAGTTCCTTCTCACTTGCATATACATAGACTGGTGTAAGACCTCACTACCATGACACATCATGCGTCTAAGACCCCATCATTTATGGCCATGACGACCCTCTAACGCCCTTCATATGGATCGGACAGGTGAGGACTGGAGGCAACCAGGTGACATGGTACTGGGTCCGGATTCATGCTTCCTTGAGTTGTCGACGGTTGGGTACCACCTCTGGAGTCTTCGTTGACTGGACTCGATATGAAACCACTTCCCGACCCTTGCACAGCCTGGTTCTAGCCATGAATCTGTCCTCAAAGGCCTCCCTTACATTCCTAACCCGGCAGGAAAGTGCAGCCGATGGCGTTGAGCCTGAATTTTGACAGCTCTTCCTGAGAAAGGGTCTTCTTTGGTCCTTAACGACAACCGAGATGTCTTCGGGCCCAGGAGGCAGCATCCGGATGAGGTTCACCATCAACTTGTGCGATCCACCGACACTGGCCCCCAGGAAACCTTACTCTCAGAAAAACCAAACTGACCTACAATGTTTTCCTACTAACCTCCGGCATCCAGGTTGTACATGCAGAAGCCTCTGTCACGAGGGAAATAGGACATATAGGAAATTCGAGTGACCTAATTACTCGCAGACTGAGCCTCTTCGGCCACATACTCATTTCCCTGGGCGTCGTAGCTGGGAGCCTCCTGTTCATCTTTATGATGACCAGGGCCTTCATAGAAGTTGGGCCCTCTGACTCTAGCTCTACGACCCTACCCGCTTCCTTGAGACGGGTGGTAACCACCTGGACTGTTACTTCTATCGAAGCTGAAAGCTCCACGACCACGACCACGACCACGACCACGACCACGACCACGACCGCGACCGCGACCGACGGCCGGGTATGGTGCAAAGCTTCCACGACCACCATAACCGGAGCCGAAACCCTGACCTCCATAACCATGATCGTCACTCTGGTATGATTAGTAGCCTCCATGACCACCACCAGAGTTGGTATCAAAACTCCCACGACCACGGCTTCGACCACCACCCTCGTTCTGCGGCCTTTCGTAAGGACCCGCGCAGTGAAAATGACCGCCGCTTCTCCGTCTCGTATTCTTTGGCATTGAGTTAGTCTATCTGTGAGTTAGCATCTGTGATATGGTGATAAAGTGCGATCTTACAGAAAAATGCGTTTGTCGTTGTTGAGTTGAGTTGGGAATCAGAAAGGAAGGAAGATTGGTGTGTGAGGCTGGTGCGACTCTCAGGCAGCAGCCAGGTTGTGGGCAATATCAACTGATAACGGCCCTTGGCTTTCACCATGAAAATACAGCCTTTACACAACAGGCCAGGCTTTTACATTCAAGGAATCATTTTCATTCTTTTACTTACGTACCACTCGTTCATCATGGAGGAGCAGGAGGAACAGGAAGCCCATGACCAATGCATCAGCGCAAATCAAACTAGAGAAACCGAAGCACAGCCAGCAAGTTATTCCAAGAATCCGCCCCAAAGCCCTCCAAGAAGCTCTAGCGATCCATTTGAATATTTCAAACAATTCCCCGGACACAATCCAACTACAAAACAAAGACGCTGCTTCATGTTCCTGCTCTTTCAACGATGGCTTCGACGGAAGGATTTCGCTTTCAATTAGATGGAGATGCAACAGAGAACACAAGCTATCGTAGAGTCTTCTACGGGGAGATCGCTGTCCATCATCGGTCCATATCTAGAGAAGCGAGAGTTAGATTTTGTTGTTAACTTCTTCATCTGGCGTTACAACGGTTCGAACCCCCATACCCTCTGATCGAATACGATACTGACTGCCTTCAATCTAGCTCCAAAAGCTCCAGAATCTGTCTCCCAGAATCAACGGGAGTGGCCGTGGTATCCAGACGAAACTGCCGAATGCCGAATGAAGTTTGATAGAGCATACGAAATTCTGCGGCAACTATATGACGAGCCAGTGAATACTTCCGGCAGTGGAAGTACATCACCTTGCTCTCGGACAATGAGTGCCCCCAAGAGAGAAAGCTTAGAATCTGAGAAAGGACTTAGGAAGCGTCTCTGTGGAGGCAAAGACGACTCCGGGCAAGATGAGCCCTAAGGTCTCCTATGTTAGATTAGGAGTTCAGCGGAGTGTCCTCCAGTCATTGACTGAAGGCTTCCGACACAAGGGCAGGCATGCTGATGCCTGGAGAGACAGTCCCTTTATCTGGAGGTCGTGAGCGCCTCCAAGATGGCCGTTGTTAAATGGGTTTGAGGAGAGCCTCAAATCGACGAGTTGTATCGACATTATTAGGACAGCGTTTAACCAAGATTTGGATACAAGTATGTCGACCACAGTTACAGCGTTCTCTTTAGAGTATCTCGTAAACTTAAGTTATTCTCCTCATACTTGTGCCTTTGCTGTAATGAATAGATCTGGGGAGGTCGCTAAGGATGTCGTAAGCGTACCAAATGATTCCCCTGAAATGGCCATCGCCAAACATTCCATTGTCCACAACAGCAAGATACCAGTACATAACAGTCCAAACATCTCAACTTTCAACAGATATGTCCCCCAATATGACTCAAAAGCTCAGCCGTCCTACCAATCCATTTCGCCTTCGTTCCACCCGCCCTGCCAGGAGTTCGCACACACTCTCTCATCGCGTTTGGAGCAAAGATGCCTGGTAGAATCGACGACTGTAACCTTGACCTGTCTGCAGCGAACACCATCATGCTCTCCGTTCTCACAGATGTTGTCATTCCATGAACCAAAGCTGTATCCATACTTCACGATATCTTCAACACAGAACCATGAGTTCTCATGTCCGGACTTCAGGAATTCTTTGAAGCGTCTGAAGACTCTGTCGGATTTCAAGTGATCAAGCATGATTTCCTCCGTCTCGAGATCAAAATTTTCGTCTTCCACAACAGGAAAGTAATCCGCAAGCAATATTATGCTATTCGAAGGGCCAGCCACAGGGGTCTCTGGCGGTGTTGAGGCGGCAGTCCTGATCGAAGAGCGGCGTTTTTGGCTTGGTGGCGGTGTGGCAATGTGTTGCTCATACTCGTTGGAGTTGTTCCCGACAGGAGAGCACGGCGTTGAGGGTAGCATATCACCTAGATCACCGGCCTCATTGAAGCTTTCGTCTATGGTGATGGGGGATTCTCCGGTGTATAGGTCTTGCGCTGCGTGAGTGACCTCATTATGCGACCGCAGAGAAACTTCAAGCTGCTGACATCGCTCTTGAGCCTCTTTAAGAGCGGCCTCACTCTCATTCAGGTTCTGGTAAGCGTTATTGTTGTCGTTTCGTAAGAGGTCAATCTCCAAACTCTTTCGAGCATTCTCAGATCGTTCTTTTGCCAGAGCCCTCTTCTCCTTTCGGAGTTCTTGTCGCAGCCTGCTCGTTTCATACAGCGCCGATACATTTTCCTTCTCAAGCTGTCGTTTGCTGCGTTCGAGACGTTGGCTTTGACTTCCCTTGGCGGCGCCCTTGAATTTGACTTTGCTGGGGCTTCTGTGTTTGAGCGCTTTTCGTGTCGGAATGACTGTCTTTTGAGGATGCTTCTAGTGACTAAGTTAGCTATGGCCTATGCAGGTTTCTTTCATTAATTTTACCGTGATTTTCTTGCTTTGTAGCTTGTTCCTGCGCTTGGGCGTTTTCTTGGACTTTGTCTTCAACCTCTTCAGGTATTTGGAGTTCTTGTCAAGTTGCTGCTTCATCTCCTTGAACTGCTTGCTATCCGGAAAGTCATCGAGCCTCTTCTAAAGGCGCTGCATCATATCCTCAAGGCGAGATTGATCATTTCCCTCGGATCTGTATCTTACGAGCTTCTCATCGAGCAGCCGCTTGGAGTGATAAGTGTCTGTCGCATTCTGAGCGGACTCAGTGACCCTTCTGAGTTCTTGGATGGCATTTTCCAGAGGTGTTCCATCTGTGCGAAAAGAGCTGCGTACTAGTTTGAGGACGCTTCGTATTTCTGCGTCCAGTTGCAGGTCCATGGTTGTTGTGTTGAGATGTCTCTCACAGGCGACTCTTTGTTGTTTACTGTCTTGAGCCGAGAGCGGATCGCATGGTAAGAATACCAGCAGGTCACGTGACCACCCTTAGAGCAGACAGGCATTGCTGAGCCTCGACTGGCCATCAAGCGAGTTGAGGATTGGAAAGTAGACTTGAATTTGTCGCTCAGAGTATTTGATTGCATTCTGTCCTTTGTTTTGCAATGGTCTATGTCATTTCCTTCGACTTCCATATGACTCCAGCTACATCCTCACCCATGGCGTTTTTGGGGAAATATTACTCAAATGTAGTGGATGATATTGGTTTGGCACGACGTTCTATTAGGATTGATCTGCACCAAAGTCACAAATTCTACTTCAACATCCGTGTCAAGCATTTAAACCTCGCTCATTTCAAGATCTATCAACACCTAGACTACGCAAACTTCTACATATCCAAGATTAATACAATACTGACATTACATGAGCTATTCGAGTAAACGACAACCATAAACGTGCAACCAGACATAAACTCAAACCTCTACCGTCCCTTTCAAAAAGGCCTTCCACTCATTCCTTACAGTCTGTACACCAACGACGAACAATATACTTACACATACCAATAAAGAGTACATTCATCTCTTGACTTCATCGGGATTCAAGTGAGACTTGTGAACCCGACGTGACGGGCCAGTAGCCCCGTGCGTCTTGAAAGCTTCTGTCCCCCCCTGCAGATCCTGGTTCCAGTCGGACCAGAGCCTAGCGGGGATCCAGTTCCAGTCAGAGATCTCGATTCTAGTCCTCCGTGAGTCTCGAGATGCTGTGGTATAGAACCCAAGGAAACGCGAGTCTTTCTCCTGCTCAACGATGTATGTCCAATCGACCAGATTCAGAACATCGGACGTGTAATCGAGCCGTTCTCCAGATGCAAAGTCTTTTATGTGCAAAACGTCGCCGCGTTTCATCGTGACTATTCCGATCTGGTTCGAGTACACCTTCATGAAGTCCCGACACAGCTGGTCGTACTCGTCTTCCCTGATTTCGAAGTCTCTGAGGAAGAAGCCATCGACAGACGGCATTGCAACACCTTCACGGGCTGCCAAAGCGGATATGTTTTGCCTGTAACTCATCCACGTTGACCTCGCGAACGTAGAGGCTGAGATGCGGCCATCAATGATCTGTGAAGCAGTGCTATCGGGACAAAATCCTGAAGCGTGCTTCGCCCAGAGGGCCTCCATCAAGCCCAGCTTGGACCATAGCGTGCCGTACCGAGCAATGGCGGCGGTACTGCTAAAGCTAATAAGGCTGCCAACCTCCCGGCTGACATTTCCGTCGTTGTTTCGCCAGTCGACTTGGATGAGTCGCTTCATACCGACCCAGACAGCCGCAAGCAAGTGCATCTTGAGCTGACTGAGCTTTGGCGTAGATTCAAGTGCCGTGGCATATGCGGCCTTGCCAATGTACCTTGTAACCTGGTTAAGGTCGTGGAAGAACCTCTCACGGTTAGCAGGGATGGCTGTACCAAATGTATAATTGAGCCCGATGAGGCCTTGGAGCTGCAAGCGTTGCTGGGTTCGATCGAGAGCAGAGTTAATATGATAATAATCAATGCTATCCCCATCGGCTGTGGCAGAAGGGATTGTGTTATGAGGGAGAGCAATGTCGTTATCCATCGCGTTTTCGACATTCAAGACATGGCTAAGAATGTCGAACGTTTCATCAGGCCAGGTTCCTAGATCCGTCCATGCAGCGACAAATCCTTCAATCTGCTCACAGGCAAACTTCATGCGACGAGGGAAATCGACGTCGGGGGACGTGATGTAATCATAGGGTGCATAGAACCGCACAAACGTGTCATCGATGTAGAACCACGATGCCGCGGATATCTGGGCTTCGCGCTCTCGCTTCGACAACACCAGTGTGGCTTCAACCTCGTGACCAGTCTGCCGATCCAAGATACGTCGTTTCCGTACAAGACTCCCTACTATGTGTACATTTCCAGAAAACTCAAGTTTGAAGTCGGTCTCAAAGGTCTCGGGAAATGAAACTAGCATATCTTCATTGCTGGACTGGATGATGCCTAGAATCCCATTGTGGATCACTTGGACCTGTCTCAAGTTTTTGATGAACGGGTCTCCGCGCCATTCATCAGGCATAAGATCCCCACCGCAGAACGTGATGATGGTATTCTTCCGATTGCTGTCATCTTGCTCGATCCACTCCCTGATGTTACGCAATGCTATCTTCATGTTGGCCGAATCAACATGCTCGGGGGCGTAGTTGTCTTCAATCTCGGGTAGTGCAAAGAACCGGATGGAGTGGAATCGCCGGAACAGTTTCAAGATGAACGGGTGGATGAGCTCAGGCGACATGGTGATCAGCCTCACCATGGTGCCTGGGTTCTGCTGGTTGTCATTGAATGTTTTGGTGAAGATGGTCGCAGCGTTCAGTGCCAGGACAAATTCCGCACTGAAATCAGGGTCCACATCCATCAGGAACGTTGTGAAGGGAAAGCAGAAGTTCTGGGAAGCTTGGTTCCAGAAATTCTGGTCTCGAAAGCTTTTTAGAAGAGTGAAGAGCTCGCTGTACGTATAGACGACCACATCCGATCTGACCCGGTGTCCGGTACTTAAACCATCCCGTACGGTTGCGCCGACTTTAGGCATAAGGCTCTTATTCATCATTGCCTTTTTGCTTTCCGCGACGACAACAACGAGCTTGGTGTCATATTCAAGTCTCCATTTAAACAACTCGGACGGAATCTCAATGATGCGTCCCTCAGCGGCCCCGAACTTGATGTGGGCGAAGATGCCCTCATCCGTAGGATCTTCGAGGAAACTATCAAGATCGCTGCAGAGATCGTGCAAGTCCCAGTCCATTTTGTTTGCTGGCGCGGGTAGAAGAATGGGGATGAGTACTGATATTGCTGTCTAGTTGGCCCCAGGCTTGGTGGGAGCATGGCTGGGTATTATACATCTTTCGAAAGCTAGTAATAGCAGAACAAAGAAACTTAAAAAATTTGCAGACCAGATTTACCAAGGTCGAGACTCAGCGACCCGCCAGATCGTAACTCTTTGCGATTTAGTATAATGTTGACGTGAGATGCTGCAAGTGGCGATGGGACGCCTCCAGAACACTCCTCGTTCATGATTCCATGAGGATGAATCTAAACCTTTTGAACAGTTCAGTGAGTCCATTTCAAAAGCATATCCAGAGAGAAGAGAAACAAATTGGTAGCCATAAGAGCATCGGTAGGTGACTCTTTGTTGAAGTTGGCGCCCATGTTGTGGTAACAGCTTTGGGAATGTTTGCAGTACTGGACTATTGTTAGTTTCTTCCCCTTGTCAATGGACTGATGTGTACTAACTATTTGCTCTTGGGTCTTGCCGTCTCCGTCGCTATCAGTGTCATTCAAATTGATCATTCTTTGTCTGGATGTTGGGGGGTGGGAGCAGGGATCACTTGTTGGTTGGGAACAAAGGAATTGGTCTCATGAATGATCACTCCCTGTCCACCCGTGACAATAAGTTCGTATCTTCAAAGAAACCTGGCTTGTGTATCTTCCCGGACGGCCATCTCGGCGAACTCGTGCTTATTGTCAAAGCATGCTAGGCCTCGGTCGACATTGTTGCAACTCGTAAGAGAATTCCCGTTGCTCTTCTGAAATAGGCCCGGCATATACAAAGCCCTTGTCGTTCCCGGCCGGAGATTTTTAGTAGCATTCATCAAGGCGCATTATTGATGCCATGGTCTCATCTCTGCCTTGGAGCTTCAATGTCCAGCTGTGCGAGGCTGTTGAGGTTGTTGGGGGCTGCGTTATGACAGTACCCTTCGTACCCAATTGTCAAAATGACAGGTGCGATGCATGTCGGTCTCGGAAGGATCCAGACTTCCTTATCTGGGCCCTTGAGTGGCAGTGGCACTGGCCTCGCCGCGAGAGACGCCGACTCTTCTCTGACTTGTTTCATCGGAGTTTGTTGCAGCTCTCAAAAGTAGATTCACGTATGAATGACTGTGACGAATTTAGGTAGGCATCAGTGACTCTGGATAAACTAAGTCATATCAGATTGGAAGAGGACATCGATTGGTGGCCCATCGTCCATCTAATGCCAGGTTCTGAGATCTGAGACATCAGCACTTAAGAATCTAGGTACCTAGTAGCGAGACGGTAGACTCACAGATGTACTGATAGCATTGCAGTAACGTGAAAATTGAACAGAGAGCTCTTTTCTGTTCTTCTTAGTATCTAGAATTTCGCAGAAAGTGATTTCTGGTCATAATCCTTGTCTGTGAAAGTGAGTGCATAGGCCTACACATGAACACTAAGTTCTTTCTGAAGGAGAATCAATGATCAATCAGACCAAAGGCCAAGCAGACACCTGCAATCCTTTGGGTGATATCAGCATCTCAGACGTGTCAAAACATGAAATGGGAACATAAGGATCTCGCATACTCATCATGTTTGTCAATTGACATGCGTGTTGAAGCTGAGCAACAAACATACGCCATCAGCCTTTCTTTCTTTGTTCTGTAAGTTACATGTCAAGAATTCAACATCCATTTGCTTTGTTGGGTCCAAACAGGTTAATCATTCGGACTCCAATCAAACGCTTTCGCCATCTTGATGAACAAATGGCTGTGGAAACAATTGCAACGTAGACTATCCCCCATCTGTCAGTGCTCTTCCAAGTTGAAACTATACTATCGTGGACGGCCAAGGCGGGTTACGGGGGCTAACTCGCGTCATAAGGAAGCCCATCTGTGAAATTGGGCTGCGCTGCATTCACACTGTAGCACGGCCCCTAGCCGTATGCCAGAGCCTGGTAAAGCCGCCTCACGAGTGGGCCTCTCTTCAGATTTCCTTTCACAACCTCACCACCAACACCCTCCCTGAATCTCACAACAGCACGCACGGACAGATCGAACACGATCACTGCGAAAACGTAAAAGAATGGATGAAAGTCATTCGCCGCCAGGCGAAAGCTCACAGGACGCGGGATTGCCTGTGACTCCCCAAAATCAGCACTCTAAAGCGGAGGTTGGAGATGGGAGCCAGCTTCTTCCCATCAATCTTGTGAACGACAGTGTTCCTACTCCTGATCAATCCCAAGCACCTCCCATACGTAGAGGCAGAGGGAGACCACGAGGTTAAAAGAACAAAAGGACTATCGCTGCGGAAAATGCTGCCCGTCAATCGCAGAGGCGATTCCCATCGGCTGCGCCAGCACTGGGTGATGAAAGAGACAGCCACCAAAGTTGGATGGGTGATGAGTACGTTCCCAGCAATTATGGGGACTCCCCAAACCGAGCTATCGACACGTCGCAGCTCGGCCGTGAGAATGATTTAGCATCGCCCGACCCATCTGAGAGTCAAGCTGTCGCGGACTTCATCAAGAGTTATCGAAACTCAGTCCATCTTGCCAGAGAGAAGAACAGGCAATCCGCTCCCACCAGCAGGCAAAGAATCAGAGAAGAAGAGCAGTATGAGCTCGCGAAACTTATCGACTCTCACACCTGGAGCCAGTCTCGGGAAGATGAGCTGGACGCCTCTTGGGAGAGTGGTTTAGTCAAGGCTGCAATACTTCGCTTGCCCGATCGCGGAACTTATCTTTCCTCCATCTTCGAGATCTCCTTTTATCTCTGCAACATGGATCCTCTGTCCCTGCTATCAATGTATCACGACTTCGAGTTCGACAATAGCGGTAGCGAAAGCTTGATGTATGACGGGGAAATGAAGCGTAGCCCCTTGTGGACCTCCCATTTCTGCGACAAGCTCAAGAGAATTTTGACACATCCTTTGTTCTAGGAGACAAATGGGTACCGATTCCTCCCTATCATTATCAGATGGACAGTCATCTGCCGGGCAGACGACGGCAAAGGGTTCTCTGCCGAAGAGGCCCGCGTCTTGAGCCACCTCGGCTGTGGCAACTTCTCAGTTTCTCCAGTACTAGAGTGCTTTCGCTTACATCAGGAACGATCGAAAACTGCTGGTTTCATTACGACACCTCACGCCAAGCTTCTGGCACTGATAGCTGATCAGGCTGGGTTGCGCGCAACACTGCCACCAGCTGATGTTATGCTGGTTCGTACTGGAGACCTGGATGTCGTAATCGGCGCCTTGGACCGTCTAAATGATTGTAGGGTGAGTATCTCTTGTGATGTCCATCATCTACAATATTGCGCGAGTCAGATCTCGAGAAGTTACCCCTCAGGACTTGAGGAGCTATTGGAGGAATACAAATGGGTTTGGATGAAGGTTGAGAGGAGCAAGCTCTGCAATGCTGCAGTAAACCTGCCTGCCACCCAAAGCGATATGTTGTATGGTCGGGATGATGGACGCGAAGTGCCAATCAATAACGTCTTTCTTCCCAACAATGCGGTTTTGGGTGGCTTTTCTAGAAGTCCTCATCAAGGGGGACATTTCAAAGCAGAGAGCAGTCCTATCCGTCGGTCATTCGACCCCGACGCTGGAGACTTGATCCAGAACATAGCTTATCACAGGGATCAGCTCAATCCATTCCAGGGGAACCTCCGAAACCCCTTCGCCAAACAGCCTGACCCAAGTCCTGCACAAGAGCCACAGATGAGTGGTTCTGAAGACGGGGAAATTGTATCAATTAAGTTATCTGACGAAGAGATGATGGAGGAACAGATTGAACACACCCCCGACATTCCTGAGGCTGCAGATGGTCATCCACGAAAGAGGGGCCAAGTCCGATACCAGGATCGCCAGCGTAAGTTCCAGACCAAGAAGCAGAGACGCCGCCGTCGTGGGGGTTATGGCTCATCTCGTTCATATGCACCACAAGGACGGGGCGGAAATCACTGGGCAGCTGGGTCTGGTTATGAAAGAGGATGAAAGCTAAACCTGTTAGATGATTTACTTTCGGAGACAGCGATAAGTTCCAGGGCCCAAAAAAGAAACCAATATGAAATGTCTCTTTCCGTCTGCCGTTTTACTTCGTCTGGAGTGCTCCCGTGGGCTGCGTCTTAGGTGCCTAGTTCTGTACCAGTGATAAAGCTAGTTCTTTGAACTTTTCTTGGACCATTGCCTTGTTGTCAATTATTCCTTTTCCCTTCTGATTTAAGGATAACTCGGTATATTTGCCATCAAAGCAATGGTGATTGGGGATCCATAGAGTGTTAGATAATAATCACGAAAGTAACCAAAATATTCTGGTGGCCTTTTATCATAATCCAGGTAGCTTTGTCTTTGATGGCACAAGTCGAGAAGTGATCAATATTGGCACAACAGCAGAGTTTTATTCCTAGCAAGAGTTCCTCCAGCCCATGGTACTTCGCTATGTCATGATTGTTGACATCTTTCATTACAATGCATGCCATTTCGCATCGTATAATACTTCATATACTCGCTCGTAGCCTGTGCGTTTTCCAACTTGACGTCTGTGCAGATACATGATGCTAGACATGATGGAGAGATGAGGACGCACTGTCTAGCGTCGGGCTATCAATCTTTAGTATGCAACAGAATCAATGACACAATGTAGAAGCAGACTCACGGCGAAAGACCTCAATCTTGTCACCATTCAGGTTCATGGAGAAGCTTCTACCAAGACCAGAGCGACCAGCGAACGAGTCCCAGCTGATGCTGTCAACCCGGCTGGCGTCGCCCTTTGCGCCAATGCTGAACATGATGCCTCCGACAGGAGCACCAGGGTTCATCGCCTTGACGTGGCGGTAGGCTTTGAGGAGCGCCTCCTCATCATCGACATTGAAGGAGATCGTCTTAGCGACTGAGGGCACTTTGCTGTAGACGTTGCACTGAGTGCCACCTCCATAGCTGTTACTGACGACACGAAGGTCGGGGGCCTTCTTGCTGTTGCGAGTCACAGCCTGGAGGACCATGCTGTCGACTCGCTTCAGAGGCTGCTTCTGCCTCGGAAATGGTTGGGTCTGTGGGGACCGGAACTCCTGGGCGGGCTTGATATCCTGAGCAAATTTGAAGTCTTCTGCAGGCTGCGACTCTTGGGCTCTCGGGTTCTCAGCCACGGCAGAGATCGGAAGATCCCCAAAAAGGACTTCTCGAGAGAGCTTCTCAGTAGTCTCAGCACCGTATGGAGGAGGCGGTGCAGCGGGGGCCACGCGCTGGCCGCGGGTCAACTCAGGAGAAGGGACGATCACATCACAAGGGTCCTCGGGAGAGCCGAAAGATGGAGGTCCCCAGGCGCGTGGTTGCATACCGAAAGGCGGGTCGTCAAAGCGAGAGGAGGCAGGACTTGGGTAATAGCCACTTTGGCTAGTAAAGCCGGGAGAGATCCAAGTTCCGTAGAGGTTGGATCGGAAGTTGCCCTGACGAGGAGGAGGAGCAGACTTGGGCATCGCGATGGAAAGGCACTTGTTGTGGTGCAGATGAGGGTTGAGTTGAATGAGGAAGAATGCAGAAGCACCGTGTTTGGTGGGGAACGGAGGTGAAGATGAAAGGTGGACGAAATTTGGTTGATGCGGGCGGCAAACGGCAAACGGCAAACGACTCAGCAAACGGAAGGCGCCAAATGCTTCTGCACCTGCCCGCTACCTAAGGGTACCTACCGTAGGTACCTAGCTAGGTAGGTAGTTTGCCAAACTCCACTGTCACCTCAGTCACCAAGATATTGACAGTTCTCATCATAAACATATCCTCGACTCTTCAAAATGTCTCTCCTTTTATTCTCAGCTCCCAACTTAGTCCTTGGCACCAAACTCCAACTTGATAATGTCCTCGCCCACAAATTGTAGCTGGCCCGACTCCCTTTCCGATGGCGTCACAGCGTCCACAGAAGAGCTCAACAAGGACAAGCCAGTCCCTCATCTCGACTATGTGCCTCCTATAGCAACTGTGAGGGTCAAACCCTTCTCGGAGCCGTGGCCGGGCGATAACCCCACGAGATCTCGAAGAACAGAGTATGTAAACGCCTATCTCGCTTGGGCACGACACGACGACCCAGCCTTGCAGAAAGCAGTGCGAAGTCAAGCTCAGGCGAGGATTATGAGGGCTCTCCGATGATCCAAGCAAAAGATTGGACCGAGGCGGAGACTGATCACTTATATTATCTCATCGACGAAGAATATTGGCGTCTCTGGCGTGAGTCCCCCGACCACTCTTTCAAGAATCTGACTCCCTACTGACTATCTTATCCGTTTAGTTGAAGATGTTGAGCCCAAGCCTTTGTGGCCTTGGACACACCTCGAGCCCGTATTCTTTACCTTCAATGAAAGCTCCCGCTGCTTCATCCATCGTCCCCTTCAAACGCCCCCGAGAGTCCGAGACAGTGATAGTGAGCCATCAAAGCTGCCGTCTCGCTACGATTTAACCGTCAAGACTAATAGCGGCACTCATGATGCAGAGCCAAATCTCCCTGCGACAGGTCGCGGTCTTTCTCGAGCGATGCAGTGGCTGGCCAATTTTGCTCTAGGCTTGTGATAAAGTGGTTATATAATTCGATAGAACTTATGTAGGCATGATCTATTTTGGATGGCATTTCTTGTCATCATTGGTGTGTGTTATGCCCGCATGATAAGTCGCGATTGGGCTAGATTGTATACCTTGGGTCGTTTGAGTTGGCTAGCTATTTCTGGACATGTTAGACAGGGCGAGTTATGGCAAGCTTGGTTCTTCTCCCAAATACTAGCGCGTAACAGATTTCTGATGATAGATCAACCTCATTCATTATTACATTCACATGTGAGGTTTCGTGGCGGCTGGATCAACAACAACACCTTCAAGTTCAACAAGAGAGGTCAATTAACTTCCGGCATAGTGGGGTTCGGGTCCGGTGTCTGTCGGTGCGGTAGATCCACAATTTCGGGACTCCACCGCCTGCCTAGCTACCCTTTAGAAGTGTATTGCAACTCAATTCAGTAATTCAGAGACCATAAAGCATCACCACAGCAGGATTGTAGATCTGAAGCTTCCTATGAGACCCGACACTGACCGCCTTGACCAAGAAGTTGCATTTGTCGCTCCCGAGCTTGCATCCACCATTAGCCAAGCGCTGCTCAACCCAGGCATCAGGTCCCTTCTCGCAAACCTCATGAAAACAGTAGTAACAGCCGGTCTTGCCTCGATCAATGAAACCACGTAGGTTCCTCCCGACATTGGCCTTCAAAAGAGCCTCTTGAAACTGGACTACGACTCCAGAAGTGAGATGCGCATCACGTATCACGCGATCGCGCATAACATCTTCAAACAACTGCTTTTCAACCAATTCTTGGGCTGACTGTACAAGGGATGGGGCCTGGTCAGGGGCAGTGATCAGAGAGGGGGCAACCGCTCTATTGCCATCGGAAGATGCGCTATGTTTCTCATACTTCTTCTTCTTCTCTGACTTTGTTGATTTGGAGGAGGACGTTTTCTTTTTCTTCATCTGGAGTTGAGTTTGACTAAGCTCTGTGACTGCCGTCCTTTTCTGGGTCTTCAACTTCTCGATCGTCTCGGTTTGTTCAGTGATTTGTTGCTTAAGAGCGCGTACGGTAGAGCCTGCGAATGTTGCGGCGTCGACCTTGTCTTGGATTTCATTGATGATGTTCTCAGTGGCAAACGCAAGCTGGGCACGCATATTTGTGACTTCTTCTTGCAGGCCGTAGTTGCTGCCTTGGAGCGCACGGATGCCCTCAGTCGATTCCTTTTGCGTGTCAAGAAGTTGGAGGCCGGTCCTCTGTGAACGGATGAGATCTCGTCGAAGCTCTGCATTTTCGGCCATTACGGTTTCAACCTGACGGGAATCCTGCTCCTATGGGGGACTTCTATCGTTGGCGTAAAAGCGCGAGTGAGCTTCTTCATTCCATTCGGGAGCATCAACGTGTTGGCCCCATTCTGTGGGTAATAATGATTAACCAAGGTAAGTGCAAAACATATAGGCACTTACGAGGAGCTACGTCATCGTCTCCGCGGCTTAGGTTGCGATCCTCTTCGCTATTGCGAAAGTACGAAGACATGGTGAGTGTTGTAGGAAAGTTCGCTTTTCGCGTGGTTGTGTAGAGGGGAAGTGGCATTTGAATGCCAACACAAGTGGTTGCAAGTTGCAGGTAATTGCGAGTTTGGTGGAGCTTGATGGCGAGGATGGAAGCTGCCTGTAGCTGCAAGTGGCTGCAAAAGACCTTCCGTTAGAAATCCCCAAAAGCAAGAGAACAGCTTTTGGCCCTCAACGCATTGTAACCTGGACTTTAATTCCATCCATCTTATAATCAACCATTGGATGGTAACATTTCTTTCATGAACTCATCTATTTGAACCCCTTTCATCATCAGACCCATCATTTATAAACCACTACATACCAGAGTCCCTCCCAGAACCTAAGAAAGCTCTCCTACCCACCAACATCCCATCGCTATAACTCCAGATTTAGCAATGTCTCGAGACAAGCGTAGGGATATAAGACAAGCGGTCTTGACCTTCTGCTGATTCAAAACAGATTCCTACTATTAGATTAAGAAGGATAAAGAAGAAGCACTGTACGATGGTCATCTCAACCCCTTGGAACAAGTACCCAACTAAATACGAAGTGATCCAAACGATGACTACCCTGCCGACGACTATCCCAGCGATGATGATCCTACCGATGATGGTCCTATCGATGATGAAGATAGCGTTTCAGTCAATGGAGATAAAGGTACCACAACATTTGAGCCGCCATCTCCAGAGAATGACGACACGCAACTAACCAACCACACTTTGGAACAGATGCCGTCAAGGAATAAACCCCCCACAGAGAGCGACGCTCTAAATTGTTGGGTTTTGGCAATGATTCGCCTGAGCTGAGAAACCGGCAAGTTCTAGGACGATCTCAAAGCCCAGCCTCAGCCACCGAGAAAACAAGATCGGCCCATGACTTAGAAGCTCAGGGTGCTGTACAAAGGCCGATAAATGAATGCTGGGAACACTTGGTCTGGATCTATTGAAGAAGCAAAGAGAGTAGAGCTCTACAACTGGCACTAGGCAAATGGGCTTATTGGGCATGGCGGATGACAAACTTCAGGAGAGACTGGAGAGACTTTGGAGTATTCCTACAGCGATTTATCACACAGCAAATAGCAATTGGACTTTGAATACGACATAAGATTTTCAGGTCATACAGAGTGTTTTTGGCAAAACTGGGCCTTTCTTGTGGTCTTGTCGTGACCTGGTTCAGTCCCCTTAAGGATGAACAGAAGCCTTTAGAAGATCCATCACCAAAGAGACTCTTCCAGGACCAACCGCAATTGGTATTCTTAACATTGTCACAGTCGAATCTCTATTTTCTTCAGCGAAATCCCGACCATTGGACATTTATGAATGAGTACATTGTCCTCAATCTTTTGTGCAAGGTAGATGGCTGAGACGGAATCTCTCGGTACAGACTACGAGAAGCACAAGTGAGCTAAATGGTAGGATTATAGCTACTATTTTTTGATACCTCGAGTGACCTTGCTGTCTCCGTTGCCCTAACGATTGTCGCACCCGAATGAATCCTCCCTCGTTAGCCGCGGCGCTGAGCGGACTGGACGATTTTGTTACTTCGCGGAATTTTTGAGGCCCTCGAATGATCTGAAACTGATCTTAACCTGACCTTTTTGCTGCTTCCAGATAAGGAACTCGCAATCGGAGCCATGGTGTGGGCAAACGGAAAAGATTTTAGTCTCGGTAGAGAGCTCGCCTTTCTCACAGACCTCTCGAAAGCAATGCCACCCAGTTTTGTTTTTGGAGTTTAAAAACTCTTCCAGGTTTTGTCTTCTCTTTCTGTGACATACTGCTGTCCTTGTTGCATATACAATGCATAGGTCTTCGATGAAGGGTTCGAGTGCGCTGCTAAAGGTAATGGAGCAACGGGTTGTCTGGTTGTTGTACCGTTTGCACACTTTGAGGAATTGCATTGCTGGGTTTTCTTCTTCATTTCTGTTGGTGTCTGAATCCGTGCGGCGTCGCTTTTGACTGAACTCCTCTTGCTTGAGAAGTACAGAGTCGTGAAGTTCTCCTGCTTTCTGATGAAGCTCGTTGCCGTGTCGTTTCACTTCCTGGAGAATTCCTTGCAGTTTCTTCAAGTCCTGTGGGCTCATTGTCACGCTGGCGCTTGGAGTGGCTTCATTGCTAGCGTTAAGAGCCGCTGAGCTCTGACATCGAAGTACGGCCATGTCTTCCCGAAGCTGGTTATTCTCTTTCTTGAGCTCCGCATCCTGGGTCACGACGAAATCTTGTGTCGCTTTCAGCCCGGTGATGGTGTGTTCGGCCTCATGCAAGCGATGTCGAAGAGACTCCTGTTCGAATATCGGTTAGCAACCCGGTTTGGCAGGGAGGTTCATATACTGACAACTGAGTCACCGTTCGCGTCCTCTCCGGAGCCTGCGATAGTGCTGGGAGTAGCTGGATGCGACGTCATCTTTCTTCTCAACCGGCGTCGGAGGGGAGCGTTCCTGGATGCCGATGAAGGCTGCAATTTGGATGATGTGGAAGGAAAACCATCAATCAAAATTCGTGCGGCAGGAGCCGAGTGCTGATCGTGGTTCAGTGTCTGGCAGAGATGGAAGGTAGTGGAAGTGGCAGTGACTGACAGTTCTCAGACGTTTCTATGTGCCTACAGACACAACCAGAATGAGCAAACACTTTAAGCCAACTACCTTATATGTTTACTCAGGCCTCTAGTACCTCATAATAATCTCCCCTCAACTTTGCTTATGTTGTTCCTTCCCTTATGTTCAACCATCCTGAGTCATCCATCAGAACACCGGCACAATGCCGGGTCAAGAGAACACCAAAAGGGCTTTAAAGAGCAGTAGCTCAGGGACAGTACGGCAAAGGATCTTATCCATACTCCTGCAACTGACGAATAAGCAGGCGAATTTTGACGAGACCTCTTTTTCCGAGCAGTCCAGACGCGACCTTCGAGAGTTGTTCACCATGATCGCACGTCTACAGACAGAAAACAAGACTCTCCGCGCCACAGCTCATCTCGAATCTATCGCTGATAGACTTAAAGAACAAGTCGAAAAGCTGGAGCCTCCTCGGCCCGAAGAAGGACGAGGCAATCCCCTTTCTCGCCGACTTCAGCGCCTCGTCTCGGCCGCCATCGACTTGCCGCTTGATATCAAAGATCATGACCTTAGCATAAACGACCTTGCACTCCTATGCACTGTTCTAGAGGATGAAAGGCGACGAGTTGCACTGCTAAGCTTAGCTGGAGACTCAGTCACCTTTCCCGAGCTGTCATTTTGTCTTCGGTCACTGGGCGAAGGAACAGCGGTTGGCTTTCTTGTGTACGAAGGGGGACGAAGGCCTCGCTGCTCTATCCATGGAGATGTAAAATGTACCTGTTTAACAAGGGAAGATGGGCTGATCAAAATGCGACGTGAGCCATGAGGTCTTGGGTGCCTCATGCGATGCGATAGGGGCTAGAGACGGAAGGGAGAAAGGGGGTTTGAGTTTAGCAAACATATCATTCTGGGTATATTGAGAGCATTTCTTTTCTCTTGAGTTCAAGATGAATGTCATTTGAAGTTTGAAAGCACCTTATTCGGTTGGTGGTACAGTTCACTCAGTCGTTGATGAGAATGTGCTGCAGACCCCTTAGACATGGACTGGCGTAAGGTTAGGGTTTTCAAAGAGGCTTCAGCCCCCAGCGCACAAAGGTAAAGGACACATACGGGCAAAATACTCCTTACCCTCACTATCGCCTAGGATCTTGCTTTTGGCTGGAAACTTAGATATCCTGATGACTGACTCCAAAGGTGTATAAATAAGTGGCTGCCTGCTGCTCGTCCGCAAGGATGATCATTACCTACCTACACAAACCTCCGGGACTCTTGCTAACTTGCGCTTTATACAATACCCCTTTCCACCTGTTCTAATGGCCCGCCGGACCTGCTGGAAGTGGATTTCCACCTCCCAGCTCCTCCCCAGGATCAGCAACGATATCAGAGTCCGGTTTCCTGCAGACCGGAATACCCAGCCTTGAGGATCTGCTTTCCCCTATCAACTCCTCGCATCTCTTCATCGACATCATCATCAACACTGTCTCCCACTTTTCCATCGAACATTAACACTTTCTCACAATATCAGCAGAACCACGCGGAAATGGCATCGCCACATCCTTCAGGTGCTGAAGAGTCGCAACGCGACCTCCCTTATGACAACAGAGGCTGGCTTCCTGGAAGCGATGGCCGTGGAGATCAGTATCGTGGTGGGCATGGGCAAGTTCCTCCACCTCCACCTCAAGCTCCCTACAATGCCATGAACCGCTCTTCGATTGTTCCCCAGGAGCCTCAGCCTGCACCTCAGGCTCCCGGTAATGTCATGAACCGCTCCTCCACTGCTTACTATGAGCCTCAGCCTCCCCCACCATCTGCCGAGACCTATACATATGGACGTTATCCCTCCCCCCAGCCTGTCCCTACCGGAGAAAGTAATTTTCAACGGTCACTCCCATCATACTCATCACTCTCACGTGGACCTTTGCCTCCCTCGGATCCATCCTACCGTCAGAGTCAAAGGCAACCTGGACACGAGCCCTCCAACCCCTCCTCCGGGCCCTACCAACCTTACCAACCCAACCAGCAACCTCAGCACTATCAGCCACCTCAGCACTACCAACAACCTCAGCACTACCAGCAACCTCAGCACTACCAGCAACCTCAGCACTACCAGCAACCTCAGATGCCTCAGCAATCTCAGCACTATCAGCTGCCTCAGAACTATCCGTCCAACCAGCCCTACCAGACACAACATGCAATCTACAACAGCGGTAATGGTAAAGAGGGCCGCAAGGAGAATAACAGGGGGACAAAACGAAAATTATCTCAATCAGACATAGACCAGAGTCAGGAAGTTTGGCCTCCAACGCGGGAGAACTTATCTGAAACTCTAAGTCCCCTCTTCCATTACTTCAAGGACAAGATTGACATTAAAGAAATTAATGGTAGCTACAAAGGCAAGCATCGCAACCAGACCGTTGATTTTCAAGCTTTGATGAGTCACTCGGGAATTGTCGTCACCTTCAACACCACCGGTGTTTCATCGAATGGCCCAGTTGTAGCAAACACTGGCGGTACTGCTGGTAGAACAGCAGCTGCTGTGGCAGACACTGACGCTACTGAGTCAGAAGCTGGTAGCAGCGGCGAAGGGCTTGAAGGAAATCCTCCAGAGCCTGCCTCTACAGAAGCCTCCTGAAATTTGTACGAGAGATCAACAGAGGCGGCGGGATACCAGAAGAGAGTCGTTCTTTGGAGAGGAAAAGGTGAATTTATATATTGCTACAGCAAGACACTATGACTGACATCCACAATAGTATAATTACGGGGAAAGGGGCAAAGAGTTGTGCTGACAAGATATCGAGACATACTGTCTCAGCATCTGTCATTTGTGCGAGGAATATTATAAGAGTGTAGGTAATTCCACATGCGCATGATTCACCACTGACTAGCCTTTTTGGTCGAAAGACTATCGACAAAGAAACACGAATGCTTGGTTGGACATCACATCGGCTAACGGGAACGAACAACGACCGTCAACCTCATTTCTTGCTCTGAACTACTGCAACCATGGATCCGTGGTGTCCAGAATAAGCCCAGGGTCAAACCATAAGAGAATATTTTGGAGATGGCGAACAAAACATTGTTTACTTTGGACTTCAGAGGTTTCTTTGAGTGGTTAAGGAAATGGCCAAGTTTGTGAACAAACAAACGCACGATGCCGGAGGCTGGTGGACTTTTCGTGTGAATGTGTATAGATATTTCTTTCCGAATGCAATGCTTAACGATTGAACTGGGCTCCTTTGCCTATCTGACACTGTGCAACCAATATGAATGTTTCGATGGATATTTGCTCTTGTTAACTTGGATGTCCCTTCTCTGGACCACTCTAGCCTGTTGGTGGGATAAGTGAGTTGCACGATCCAAATTCAACTCAGACAGTACTACAAGTATTATTTCTCTAATTCCAAGATACCGATCCCCGTAGAGAACTGCGCATTGTTTCTATTGGAAGTCGACTTCTGAGTTCTGACAGTGCCAGCACTGACAGAGAGGGGCGCTGAGAAACACCATCACCACAACTCATCAACATGGACAGAGAGGATCTTCGGAAGACGCTGAGCTTTACGCAGACTAAGCTCGAACTCTCTTATCGTCTGCGCACACAACCGTCACTCAACCTTGACATCCCGCCCTTTGAGACGAGTGGAGTCGACTGCTTACTTAGCTTTATCCGACACGCCAACGCCCTCTCATCATTGCAAGTGCACATTTAGATATATTGGTGACATTCTAGTGTTTTATCAATCACAAATCACTCAAGGCTATACAGACACATAATGTGTGAAATCATTGATTGGTGCTAAGTTCTCTCAGCCGGAATAAGCTCTCAGCCACAAGTCTCAACTGCAAATAACACTTCTAGCTCACAACTTAGACATCAATACCCTGATAACTGACCAATAGCTACAGCATAAAGCTAATATCATAAGAACCTAAATAATGACTCATTCGCCCGCCATCACGGGTTATAAGAAGCTCTGGTCCGTCTCCCGAGACGATCAAACGCGACAACAACAGAGCAAAATCATTGATTGGTGCATGTACTGCCAAGAGGAGAAATTAAGTCACTCCTCATTCAGGCCCCTATCGGCGCTGAACAACCTCAGGCCAAGATGATCGTCTAAGTTTGGCTTCGATAGCACCTGCATCGATCAGTTAGTATCAATGCCCCCATGATAGGGACATGCCTGACTCTTGGACAGGAGTTCATACCATGACCATTGGACACACTAACAAGCCATGCGGCTGTACTTCTCCATCCTTGACTTGAACCGTCCTTCGCAGCGGTTGACCTCGTCCCCATTGGATGCCCGACGGCACCAGAGGAAGTTGATGATCTCAATTCGATCACCAACTGAGAGACAAGTGCCAGCAGACTCTCCCATCAACCATATATCCAATTCGTTCTCCATCTCCTGGCCACCTTTCTGGAGTATTCTCTCAATTTGGACCGAGCAGCCCCTTTTATCCAAGACGCTCATCGTTTGGCGCTCCGCTAAATCCTCCCTTGGCTGAGTGCAGGGCTGCGTGGCCAATCTGAAACTGCCCATGGGCATCTGATGGAAGGCCAGTATGAGCGGCTTAGGTTTGTCTGTCAGACAGAGTTCATGCCACTGGAGTAGCGTCCTCCAGATATCAAAGACCCTGCGGTGATGGTCCTTATCCCCATCGTCCTCGTCCTCCAGGCCGATGGTCATTACATGTCCAACCTTAGCAATAGCCTCAGAAGAGACTACATGCCTGTATGGCACAGCACCATTGGGTATCCTACCCATGTATCTCTATGGGAGCCTAACGTAATCGGGAATATAAGTATCCTGAATGGCGGCCCAGTCTTCACCTTCGTTTCCCCAGACAAACTCTTGGAAGTCGAGCAGTGCAGGTAGCTCTATCTCTAACGGATTTTCTGGAGAGCCATATGCTGCACAATATTTAGCATGCAACTCCCTACGCCCCTCGAGACTTGCCGCTTCAGGGGACTGGCAGTAGACCTTATTATGGTACAGAACGGCCGGATACGTCTGACCCCGTCGCAGTCTCTTGGGAGGCCTTGGTTCTGGCGCCGTGGTATCCGGTTCCTCCTCGTTCTCGGGATCTGCCAGGCTCTTCCTTTCTATACCAGCGCGTGTCGTGTGACTGACAGAACCACCAGTTGTGTCCGTCCCTGAGCTTGCCGAAGCCGGTTTGCTCGTTGTTGTATCCTCCTGGGCATCATCCAGCGACCTGGTCGCACCGGACGCCGTACCTGCTTGAGAGCTTTCTGCCACTGTAACCATGATTGGCCAGACCTCTGTGATGAAGGAGGCTGTTGTGTGACAGTTGACCCAGCAGACGTACCAGACACTTGTCACCCTCCTTGCTGTGAGCTCCCGATATTGGGCACATACTTCGTACGCAATCTGGCGAAGGTTGCGGAAGCCCCCCCCTGGCTACTTCCAGGCTTAGGAAACGGGAAGATTGGAGGCTTTCGTGGCCTTGCATTTTGGACCATAAAATTGCTAGCCATGTGTATATGGAATGAGTTTGATGGACCACTGACAGCAACCATTCCAAAGCGAAACATCCACCGCCCATTCAAAGGCAGCGTCTCCTACAGACTCCCGACTGGCATGCTTGCGGGAAACCAAGTCCTCACATACAGGACGATTCTCCCGTAACCACCGGGTGTCTATACCAGCAGCCCACTCCAAAAAGCAGCGCATAAACGCCCGGCGATGGGGCACAGTAACATTGGAGCCTGGCCAAGCCCCTGGGAATTTCGGCTCATTCCCTACATTCGACGGCCACTGACGGTGATCGACTTCTGCAGAAAGATCTGCCATGTGTTGTTGTTGGTGGTGGTGTCCAGGAGAATTGCAAGAACTGAAAACATATACCGTTGCAACTCAAGGCGTTAAATTAATACCTTTCGTTTGCCTAAGGCATCTCTAAGTCCACTGATGCTCAAAAGTGGTAGCGAGGTCAAATGCTGATGATAATTCATGGGTTTCTGACAGCCGGTAGTTACCTGGCATCACTAAGGTAGCTAACCTTCAACCAGCTAACACATCCAAATAGAGTATGCAAACACTCTACCGAGAGGAGTCCATCCCTTTATGCATTTAGACTAATTACAGAGTTACGTGATCGATACAGAATGGAAGTGACAAAGGTAATGAGGGCGGTGAAATCCACCAACATACTAGACTCATTTACAATCCCCCCTGAACGACTGCGGCAAACAGATGGCTCACCAAGTGGCTAGCATAAGAGCCATTTCAACCGATAGACCAGGTGCAGTTCTGAAGTGATAATATTTAAGAAAGTTCTTGGGCGGGTTAGCATTGAACCTCACGAGGTCTAGGCAACAAGCCTGTCAACCACCACTCCTCAAACTTCTAGCACTTTTATTATACAAGTCTCTTATTATAGATTTTAATATACTATCTTACTCATGTTATCTAAAATAAATCCCAACGCCGTCAACATGTCTTGACAATTACATTGAGCTTCCAAAACCTTCAAAAGCACTACAGCACTTACTCCCCAGCTCAACAGTAGAACTTACACGCGCAGTAGACTCAAGCTCAGATACTAACATAGAGCAGCCAGTGAATGATAAATGACATGTACTCATCCGTGAAAGGCGCTTGTAAATGTGATCAGGATGACCACAGGAACACAGACAGATCAAGGAGACAAAATCTGTTGATGGCCCACCACGAATGGCCTGGTCAAACATGGCAAATGGTTGCAGACAATCCTTTCTCCATGTCTCCTTTTACGAATATTCTTCTCTGTCTCCAGCTGCGAAATCATTTGAATGATCGGATGATAAGAACTCGCGCTGTGAGTCTTTCAATGTGTCTCTACTGTGGGTTTCCGCTCTCAAAGACCTTGCATGTGCATGAAAGGCCAATACTTTCAAACCAAGGTGACAGGCATGAAAGGAGACATATAGGTGAATTCAAACGGCAGACATTGAATAAAATCCTCCATGTATAAATACCGATCCTATCTTCTTTACAGAATCTGAACCACTCACTTCCATAATCACATACCACCAACCTACATACTAGGCGCTCACTTAAAGACACTTATCATTTCCCAATCGACTGCACATCAAAATGACCAAGCGCCGCATGTCTAGCGACTCTGAGGACGATGCGCCCCGGAAGTTTCGCAAGGTCAGCATTCAACAACAAATCGCGCACAATGGCAACCTCAACGGAACTGTTTCTAGTCTGCGAAGATGCAGTCTCACAGAACCACTACATGAGGTCGAGCCCAAAGCGCAGCTATTGACACCAGAGAGAGACGTGAGGTCCAGCAACGACAAGCCTACCGACCTTGACGAGCATTCCAGCTCTGTAGGAGCTGATACAGACACCAGCGCTGAGGAACCCAACGATGATTCTGATATTGAGGAAAGCTTGAAAAGCCCACGTCCAGAGACTTTACAAGAAATGTCCGATTACATTGATGAACTCAAGGAACGTCTAAAGTCGAAGGCCTTTATGATGAAGTATTGGAGAGATAAGACCATGCTTCTTTCAGAGAAGGTGGAAGTCTTGGAGGCTAAATTGGAAGAAGTCAACAAAGAACCTACCAGATCCTAAAGGTCAGACTCTTGCAAAAGTTTCTGGATCTATTTCCAATTGGGAGAAGAGTCACTCGAGGAAAGGAAGGCCAAGGATGGTGTTAATGTGGACCTTGGCCAAGGAATTGGGAATTTTGCTAAGGATGAGAGCTTTCTGGTGTGTACGGTTTCGCATTATGGGCTGTATGAAGAAATATTTTTTGTATCTTAGGAAACTGGCACTTTCATTTCACTGAGAAAAGATTGCTTGAGGTCGACAAGGAAGGGGTGATGATGGGACAACCTAGTTACCTATCGGGCATCACCCATCCGCACCTTCTCCCTTCCGCGCGTAGGTCTATCCATCGTATCTCGTTTGTGATCTCGGCATTTCCACTCTACATTCTCCATTCTCCATTCTCCGTTCTTCAGACTTCAGACTTCAAACTTCGCTCTTCACAACTCATCGACATCAATACATCAACAGCACACTCTTCTCCATCATCTTCATCATCATGCCATCCGATTCAGGGTTATCAGATTCTTGGGTGGAGGTCGACGTGAGTTTGGAAGATACCCTCTTGGGAACTTCGTAGCGAACTAACTTTTTCCAGCTCCCGGATGTCGTCGACTTTTTGGCAATGTCTTGGGAAAACCTGGACGAGTCGCCTGAGGACGCTGAACGTCCGGCAGCCGAAACGGAGGGAAACCAAGAACCACAGGGGTCCGGCACTGAGAAACAACACGTCAAGCCTTCCGAAGAGGCACAAGCCCAGAGCTTCCCCAATGACCCTCGCAAGATCAAAGCGTGCGCGGTCCGCACTCGGTGTAGATGCATGCCGCCATGGGAAGAGGCGAGGCCGTCGCCTTATTACCTTATTCGTTTTCACCCGGCCCTGAATTGTTCTGGTGTGGACTTGTTCGCCGCAATCACTACCCTGCCTGACGTAGCCTCTGTTGAGAAACGCTTGCACTTTCGTCCTCATATACAACAAGTATTGCAGTCTTTTATCAATGACCCATCTTACGGTTCCAAGTACTTCTACTGTTATGGGGCTGTTGTTCGTGAAGGGGTTTTTGGTAATTGGGCTGCCCGCAATTGGTAGAGTGCTGCAGGGCAGCTGCGATGCTATAGCCACCCGACTGATCCCTGCTCTTGCTCTTGGCTCACCAAGAAGTTCACGTCCATACGCACAGAGGATTTTGGTGATGGAATCGTACTAGAATCGGAATTCTGCTCTGGGTGCGATGACGTTTCAATTAGCGAAAACCCCCATGGCTGGGTGCAGGACTAGGGATGGAAGAAGACTTGGTACCCCTAACCTAAGTTGTAGACAGGCTTAGGCAAACTTTACATAACCTTAGCACGCCCTTAGACCAGTTGTTTTTATTATCTTGATAAATGGTCTAAAGTGTTGATGATGACTCAAGCTCTCGGAATCGAGATTCACAATGTCACACCCAAATTTTGCTCCGATATTGACATAGTTTTATCCATTCACTACCCAGGCTATTTGTTATATGATTGTGGCCCAAGATCTAACAGCAGCAACGTCCAGCGTAATAATCAGTCCATAGAACATCGACTACAAATTTCTTGCAGGTCTACGTGCTCATTGTTACTTCTTCTCTTCCAATTATTTGTCCGAGAAGTTCATTGAATGGCATTGCATGTTCAGAAGTTGTGGTCGGATGAACATCCATTTTCTTTTAGGGTCACGATAAATCCGCCTTTGTTGGTTGAAGTGATCACTGAACATGTAGCTGCTCCCCAAAACAACCTGCGAACAAATCACTCTACTGTTGAATTTAGTTGCTAGCCTCCAAACATCTCGCATGTGTATATAACTCAACTCTCCCAGCGAGTCAAGATCAGAGCCACTCTCATATCCGCAGAGTTCATCAACCCCCAGTCAACAGTACTAACCTCTCCGCAAACAAGCACCGCTTCAGCATCACTACAAAGAACATTTGCGACTTTTAAAACTTTTCTAACCTTCAGACTCTCTTTTCAGAATGGCTGTGCCTACTATCACAGTCTCCTTTCCCAAAGTCACCCCCGGATCTCCCATGACCCGGCGGGTCACGTCCCCAGTCGAGTGGGATCACTATCACTCTGGCACACGCTTTTCCGAGAACCAAGACAGCAAGATGAATGGATCGCAAGATGTTGAGCAAGAGGGCCTAGACACAAACTTTGTGTATGGCCGTCTTTCACCTGTCCCTGCCCCTCAAGATTCGAAGACACTGTCGGACTTGAACGGGTATCTTCCTGGATACCGCTTTGTCGGCAACCGCGATGCTGAGATGGATGAAGGCGATGTGAAGTACGAAGGTTCGTTTCATGAGTTCACCCTTGAGTATCCGTTTTTCCCTGCCGAGGACTTTGAGGGTTTCAGCGGCTGTTGGCGTGAGGATGACTATGAGGCTGTCGTCTCTGAATCTTGCTTTGAGGAGTCGAGTGAAGATAGTTCCGACGCTGCTGGCTCCTCGGGGGACGATAGTGTCTCCTTTACAATCCCTCGAAGACTTTCTGACATCGAAGACACTTGCTCGGGACTGCGAAAGCGTAAGTTTGACGAGTACGAGCAGGGTCAAATCGCAACCGATGAGTTGGAAGAGGGCGATTTTGACGAGGGTGAATCTGATGATGTTCGGCTCGAGAAACCTTGCCCTGATCCATCTGATGACGAGATGGACTTGGAAGATGTTCTGGAATGCGGGTGTTGCTCTGACTTCTACTTCAACTCCATTGACGCTCCTCAGGATCATGGATGTTCCCTTGAGGACTTTACCTTCCAGGGCGATGATGTCGAGATCGAGGAGTTCCCTCGAAGACTCCAGACCATTCCCGAGGTAGATGAACCTGGGAGCCCCGTACCCTACGGGTATGCAGAGCATGCGCCTGATGTTACTTATGTGCCCGGAGGCTTTGGGGCTGAGGATGACGTCCATCGTGATAAACGTGTGTACGTTATACTGGAGCAGGAAGTGAGTAGTCACTCCTGGCCTGATGAAATTGTGCTTGGTACGGTGGGGGAGGAGGACGAGGAAGAGGAAGAGGAGGACGAGGACTAGGAGGACGAGGAGGACGAGGAGGACGAGGAGGATGAGGAGGACGAGGAGGACGAGGAGGGGGAGGAAGAGGATGGGGAAGAGGGGGAAGAGGAGGTAGAGGATGGTAATGGGCCCTACTTCAATGATGTTCAGCTTGATTCGGCGGAGGTGAAGTACACTTTCGTTTGATGGGTGTGAAGTTGAGCGATTTGTGGCACTGCTGGTTATTTTACTAACCTCCTGCAGACCCGGCTTGTTCACGAAGAATTATCGGCAGAAAAGAACGAAAAAAGGTAAGTTCAATCACAGCTGCTTCTGCCATATTTCTTTTGTCAGTCTTTGTTGGGAGTTCTCGTTTGTCTTTTTGGAGGGCTAGGTGGGATGGGACGGAACAGGGAATTTTTAAGGTAAATTAGGAAAGGCAATGCAAGGGACGCTTCATATGATTGAAATGAAATTTTAAAGTGATGCAATGTTATGAAGGTGAAGATTTCGTGCCGAAGGTGACAGGAACTTCTATCCCCTGAGAAACAAGACTGGAACATCCAGATGATCCAGTTCAAGGGTTGAGACTCAGAGACGAGCAAGTCTAAATATCAGACTCGCTAAAGCAGAGACTTATACCCATACCAGGCGCAGAACTTTTAAGGCAAATATTACCTTAATTCTGTGTAGTTTGGGCTTGTTTGAAGGGTCTTTCCTTCACTGACAGTGAATCCACTTGGCAGCTGTCAACAGTGTCATGGCCTCGATAGGCGGCAGTCAACTCAGCTCGCCAACAGCTCGCCAATCTCTGATTCACACAAAACCTGTCGCCTCATTTTCCTTACCACTCATCAACTTCTCACATCATTTCCGCCCGCCCATCTCCATTGGAGTACCAACACAGACTCTCAGCATCACCGACGACACGATCATGTCTTCCGCACCTCCGCGCATCGAAGACACCGGACACTCCAGTAAACGCCAAAGACTCAACGAGGACGGTGTGCCAGAGGATGAAAAACACGCCTCAAGGAAGAGCCTCGAGGAAGAGCATGAAGCCTTTAAGAAGAAGACAAAACCTCTAACAGAAAAACTTGATCGAGTGGATGAGTGCATGGAGTTATTCAAAAAGACTATCAAACCGGCTTTCGGCACGGCGTCTGGTGGAATGGCTGAGTATCGAAACCTCGAGAGGGCGTTCGAGCAGGCAAAAGCAGAGATGGCATCGTTGCAGCAGTCTCCTGCTCAAACAGCGAGAGAAGAAACTCGGCAACATGATGTCATCAAGATGGTCGAGAACCACAAGTATATGATCACCATACCTGTAACGACTCATGCTCAAGTCATGGAGGAGTTCCAACCACTGATCACTTCTGGGAACAAAGAGCATGTCGACCACTTGTTGGATTTCGTCTTCCTAGCCAAAGTTGGGAAGTGGTACTGTTTTCAGGAGGTTTGCGAAAAGGGAGCTTTGGGGCTCTCTGAAGTACGTGTTGCCGCAGAATGTCCACTCCATGGAGCAGGGTGTAAGCAGGTCATGATGGCCAGAATGGAAGCTGTTGTTCATTTCTCGATCATCTTCAAAAGGTTTGATCCTTTGAGTTTACCACAGTAAACTTGACGGGTGAGGTCGTCGCTCGGTGCAGGGTAGCGCCGGCCCCACAAACCGTCAGGACAGGGTTCCGTTGCCGTTGAGCCCCTCCACCTCCACCTCCACCAACTCTCCCGTCTTCCGATTTGTTTACTCTACCATCAGCCTTACCTTATTTACACTCCGCCTTTTCAGGTGGTACCAGCATATCTGCCGAAAAAACTACATAAACGGCACTTTCACTCTCGAGACACTTTCTTTCAACATGCCACCATGGCTGCAGTTCAGCCTCGTACGCGGTCTGCCCGCTTAGTGGCTGGCTTCACCAACAAATCTACTCAACACGCACCAGCGACGGCGCCGAGTCCTCAAGTTCACCATGGACCTCCGGCGCTGTCGATTTTTTTGACCAATTTAAATCTTTTGGACCTCGATCAACATGAGGATTGGCCTGGTATTAAGGCCCAAACATTTGCGAGTGGTGGCTCCAGTGCGCAGGGCCTGAAGAAGAGGGTACACTGTGTTGAATGGGCGCTCTTCCAGCTCTTTGCGCTATGGGATCCCGATGAAACAAAAAAGGTAAGACAGCAAACCAAATGTGAGAGTCAAGCTGACATTTGTAGAAACTCAAACCGTTCTTTCCTCCTCTTGACCAAACGCAATCGGTCAACCTGCGAGCCGCCCTATTACGAGCTCTAGAGCAAGCAAAGAAGAATGGCGTCCTCGGAAGGGACGCTATCGTACGAAAGACGATGCTGGACGAATGTCGAGGCGAACGACTCGAAGAAGTTCTCGCAGCATTTTCATCTGCTGTTCTCAAACATGTTATTGCCCAAGAAGTCGCAACAAGCGGTGAACATACAGCACTTGCGCTCGGACTTGCGCTCGAGGACCGGGGATACAAGAGCGACAACACAGATCTCAACACCATGGTTTTGGCGCACAAAGTTGCGATCAGTCACATTCTCAACAGCAAGGTAGCCGCAAACTCAAGGTTCCGAGACTTTGCCGACCTTTTGAGTGTCAAGGAGAAGGGCATTGCCAGAAGAAAAGAAGCGCTTGATGCCCTCGAGGGAGGCAAGACGATCTCTGAAGATGCTAGACGGGAGATGTGGCGGACACTTCGAAACAACTGGTCTGGCAATGAGCGATGGATGGAGACGCTACTTTATGGAGACGCCAGCATCAAGAAGGATGGACTTCTGGGTATGCCATTCGATCGCGTGTGGAGAAGAGTCCAGCAAGGTCGGCTTGGTGAACTTGAGGAGCACTCGACAGGCCTACTTGAACAGCTCGATACTCGAGTCCGTGTACAAAGGGAACGACTTCAAAAGTGGCAAACCTTCCGCAACAAACTGTCCGCCGATCAGCCCAAACCATCCCCATCCAGGGTCAAGCAAAAGGAGAAGGAGAACGGCATCGATTTTGGTTTTGGTGCCCACGAGGCACTTCACCTTGGAAGTGCCAGCCCTAAGAAGGCGACTTTCGGCAAACCGAAGCTCCTCAGCGAGTACCAGGATCTTGTGTCCAATCTCAGCCAGGAGTTACAGAGCACAAAACCTCAAAAGTCTTCAGCTCTTGACTTTTTGCAGCGCCCTTCTTCTCAGAATACACCGGCCATCAATGCTCCGGCCCCTGAACCACAAGAAGACGAGGAGGAGGCGATCAGCGAACTTGAAGATGAGGATGGGTTTGCTGAAACTCCGATTCAGTCTTTCAAGTCGAAGCTCGACAAGTCCAGGAGGCTTCCGGTGCGCCCTAAGCTGGCCCATACGGATGACTCTTTTGCTTCTGTCTCTTCGCGCGCCAGAAACTTGCGCAAGCCATCTGAGGACGAAGCTCGTATTCTTCGTGCTTCGTCAGTTGAACGAACTAGCTCACCCGAACCTGAGGATGAACCTGTCGCAGCTTCTCCACGACCTGAGTACGATGTCTCACCTCAGCTGTCACCTCATATATCGCCTCAACCGTCTCCTCCTCCGTCACCTCTGCCACTACAAGAATCTCCAGAATTGATGCCGTCGAGACCGTCCCCCACCCAAGAAATGGCAGACCAGATCCTCGAATCTATGGATATGGCTTCTCCTTCTCCCGTCAAACGACGCCCCAAACCTCGACACACTCTTTCACTTGCTGAACGAACTCGCCTTACCATGGCTCGAGGAGCATTCGACCCCGATAATGAAGACATCGATATATCCCCACCAACTTCCACAGAACCAGTGTCTGCAGAGGATCCCAGTCAAACATCTGTTGACGACGAATTTGATCTCATTGCTCGGACCCGGAAGAGCATGGCTGGTTTCGACAAGGCGAGACAAAAGGCCCAGCTGGACAGGCGACGTTCTCTGCGAAAAACGAAGGCACCCCCTAAGAAGGAGGGAAGTTACTTTCCCAAGGTGGAAGAGGAAGACATGACCATTATCACTGATGAGCTCATGGCTCAAGAGGATATGGAGGCAGTCTTCAGATCACGACCCAAGATCAAGGCCAGCCCTCTGCCAAGTCCGACCAAAGATTGGGATGACGACGAATATATGTAGTCACGATAATGAATTCTCCTGAATCATAGTTTACATGCTTTCATATAATGTACACCGTGCTTTTACACTCTACCAGCCCTGCTTCTTGAGCTCCATAACTCTGCTAACAGTCGCCTTGAAACCATGCTTGAATCGTGATCGCCATCGCTGACTCCTTAGTCTCTTCTTCTTAAGACCCTTTCGCTCGTGGAACTTTTGGCTGTGGAATTTGTTCTTAACTTGATCCTCTCGGATGATTCTGTTGAGAACTCGAAGAGCGACCATGGGCGTGGGACCGGTTGTCTTGGTTACTCGGTCCTTGATGAAGACTGTACGACCAGTGACGGGCTTGGCGCGGATTTGAGGTCGGGCAATTGGATCCGAGTCAATCTCGGCGCCGTATGCGCTGGATTTGTTGGCAATGATGGATGCAATGTCCAGACTGAAGGGTTTCGAAGCATCGTAGGCGTGGCTGGGCTTTGATTCGGTGGGGGTTTCGGTAGCAGAACCGGCGGGAGGTGGTGAAGGAGGAAGACTGCCAACGAGAGGGTTCGATCGAGCTAGAGGAGCGACGGCTGGAGGCGCCTCTTCATTTGTGGGAATCTTGGGGCCTGCTCGGAAGGCGAGCGAGGTTGTGAATGTCCTCTTAGCGAGGCACGTTGAAGGTGTAGCTACTCTCGACAGCATTGAGCTGCCAATTCTGAACGAAGCGGCCCTTAATCTGTTAGCATTTAATTCACAAGTACAAGGCCAATTGACTTACATCTTGTCGATATAGCTAAACCGCCAATGGCCGTCGTCAATAGCTGTCCCAGAACAGGCGTTGGAGAAAAGTCGCGATATTCGGATAAATGTAGGTGCGAAAGAAGGCGGGATTGTGGACCGAAGACCGGCCCCACATCGAAACATTTCAGCCTCGTGCCTGGATGCCTCAACACGGTTTGCGCCTGTATGAAGAATCGCGAAACAACATTCAAAACCAATTCCATCGCTATCTTGACGTGAATAGTTTACTCAAAAGTCTTACGCGACCATCCTCATCCCCGATTCTCCGCGCGTGCACGCGACGGCGCCACTATGGCGTATAATCCTTATGGCAGTATGTTTCCCTTGAATCAGTATCAACACAGCTAACTTGAGTAGACAGTCCTTACGGCGCGCCTCCTGCGTATGGGGGATATCCCGGATCAAACAATGCCCCTCCAGGAATGGCTCCTCCACCTGGTCTAGGTGCGCAAGCTCTGCAATACCCTCACTACCCTTCTAACATGTTTCCAGGACCTCCTCCAGGCATGTCTTCTGCTCCGGGAATGGCACCTCCAGGTGTCCAGCAGTCTAGCGCCCAGCAAGCTAATCGTCCAAGCGGCCTTCCACCCAACTTCCAAGCGCCTGCCAACATGCCCAACATCAACTTCAACGCCCCCGTGATCCGACTCGGTACATCGCAGCAGGGGAAGCCCGGTACTCCCATCACGGGCGGTCGTGATATGCCCATGCCCAGCGGTGGACGGCCTGGCTTGGGGATGGACCGAGGTGGTGATCGAGATCGAGGCGCAAGGGAAGTAACACAGGTACTTGTTCCCCCGACGAACGAGGAGAAGCTCCGAACGATCTTCATAAACGAGATTCCCGAAGGCTTGGGTGGTGATGAAGGGATCCTACGACTTCTGGGTGCTTGCGGAAAGCTGCGAAAGTGGGATTCTGAAGCGAGTGTCACAGAAGACCATAAAGGCGTTAAGTTTGGTTTCGCTCTTTTTGAGGACCCTTGGTCGCTGAGTACTGCAGTCAAACTTCTCCACGAGCAACAAGTCGAAGTTCCCGTCAAGCGACAACCAGTAGCCGCGGATGCACCCAAAGACGATGCGTACGAGGGTATCGACAAGACGAAGCTCAAAGTTATGGTCGATGAGAGTTCGCTCAAGTACCTGGAGTCCTACGAAGAGAGTCAAGACGGTGCAATTGGTTCGGAGAAGCTCGAGGCGGCCAAGTCAGCGCTCAAGGACGTTGTTCACGATCTGTTCTACCCCAAAACCAACACAACAAATGAGGATGTCACAATGGGCAACACCGAGTCTGGCGAGAATGTCGAAGTTGTGAATATCCCCTTGGCTCAAGAGGACGAACTTGCAGATATTCCAGCTGAGATGAGGGAAGTTGTGGCACAGGAAATCGCTGCTTTCCGAGAACGCAGCAACCAACGAGACCTGGAGCGATTGAGAAAGGAAGAGGAAATGGAGGAAATGGAGCGACGACGAAATGGACCAGCCCGACACTCTCGACTCGATTCACCACCAGCTACCAACAACATTCCTCTTGGCCCAAGAGGCAGCATAGCAAATGCGCCATCAGGACCAAAGGGACAGAATGGACAGCGAGTTGCCTTTGTGAATGGAGGTATTTCAAACACAGACCTTTCAATTCATCAAGAAGATGACGATACAGACGCCAGCGATGGAGAACTGTACCGACGGCACAAGTCCAAGAAGGATGAGGAGGACGAGAAAGCATACCTTGAAGCTGAGCGCAAGTGGAGCAACAGAGAACGATCAAGGCAAGCAGCAATAGACCGAGAGCGCGAGCGAGAACGTCAAGATGCAGAGTCATTCGAACAACGAAAGCAAGAGCAGCTTGAGCGAGAAAAGGCATGGGATGATGAGAAAGAAGCAAGTCGCAAGACACACCCATACTACCGCGATCACAGCGGTTGGGCTCGCAAGCGCGCAGGTGACCGTGCAGATGAGGAAGCACGAGATGAAGCAGATAGAAAGGCAGAGCATGATGAACAGCGTCGTGAAAAGGCTGAGATGGAGCGTGCACGCGGTATGGCCGACTCGTTCCTCGACAAGCAAGCTGAAGAGATGGACCAACGACAAGCACCCGCCGCTGCACCACAGCCGTTCAAGCTATCCCTCGGAGCCGCAGCTCAGAAGGCTCAGGCATCCAGGGCAGCACCACAACGGCGTACAATCGCAGAGGTGGAGGGTCTCTTGGACGACGAGGAAGCAGATACTTCTACAAAGCGACAACTGGTACCTATCCAATTCGAGCCGTCCTCTGCTACAGCTCATATGACGGAGGAGGAAATCTCACAGGCTGTCCGATCCCTGGCCCAGGAGATCCCATCGGACAAGGATGGCCTGTGGGGATGGCAGGTCAAGTGGGAGTTTATGGATGATGCAGTGGTAAAGGACAAGCTCCGGCCATTCGTAGAGAAGAAGATTGTCGAGTATCTCGGTGTACAAGAGGAGATGCTCGTCGAAGCAGTGGAGGAACATCTTCGCGCTCACGGTACAGCAGCTGCTTTAGTGGAAGAGCTAGAAGGAGTACGTTTTCCCCCAGTTTATCATGTCTTGCGATGAAATTACTAACTCATGTTTCACAGGCACTCGATGATGAGGCGGAGGATCTTGTCAAGAAGCTCTGGCGTATGGTGATCTTTTTCACTGAGAGCGAGAAGCGTGGACTACCGGCGTGATGGGGAGGGGGGTATGCTTAAAATGTACTATTATTATAATTCGATGGGGTTGCAATGCCAGTGAAACTTGGTGAGGGCGTTTTGAGAGCTGTGGGAATATACATACAATTGAGTCTACAGTAACTTACTTGGTAGCAATGTCTCTGTCTCTGTCAGACTGTCTCTGGTGTTAATGAGGGGGATCGTCGGCGCGTTGCCATTGTTGGGGGAGCTTCCGAGGTGCCGAGGTTCCCCACACTGAGCTTACCGTGGTCATGGAGCTTGTATCCGTGGTTAGTGATGTAAATAAGAAAGGTCAAGCTCCAGATTATCAATCATTCAGACTGTGCAACTTCAGTAAATCACATTCAATCACTGTAACGATAATCATCATGTCAAAGTCACTCAACCCCCCAAAGGTACCTCACGTCGCCGTCTCATTTCCCCATCCTCACGTCGTTCTCGTCACCATCAACCGCCCAGAACATCTCAATGCCCTTCAGCGCCAGATGAGCATTGATCTCGACCGTCTCTGGAGATGGTATGACAACGAGCCGTCACTGCGCTGCGCCATCTTGACAGGCACCGGACGCGCATTCTGCGCTGGCGCTGATCTCAAAGAATGGAACGTCAAAAACTCAGAGGGAAATGTAAAGAACGTTGAGAGGTGGGCAGAGAACGGCTTCGGAGGCTTGAGTAATCGCCACGGGAAGAAGCCCGTCATCGCAGCAGTCAATGGTCTCTGTCTCGGCGGTGGAATGGAAATGGCGCTCAACGTCGACATGGTCATCGCCAGCGAAACCGCCAAATTCGGTCTCCCAGAAGTGAAGCGCGGCGTCGTCGCCATCGCAGGTGCTCTACCGCGTCTTATCAGGACGGTAGGACGACAACGGGCATCAGAAGTAGCGCTTCTGGGACGCATGTACAGCGCACAGCAGTTCCTTGACTGGGGTATTGTGAACAAGATTGTCAAGCTGGAGGATGTTGTGCAAGAGGCGCTGAAGTGGGCTGTTGAGATGTCAGGTAATTCGCCCGACTCGATTATTGTTACGCGCGAGGGACTTTTGGGAGGGTGGGAAGCTGAGGGGCCGAGGGAGAGCACGAACAGGATTGATAGGGGGATTTATAAGGGGATGGAAGGTGGTGATAACATGAAGGAGGGTGTCTTGAGTTTTGTCGAGAAGAGGAATGCTGTTTGGAAGGATAGCAAGCTGTAGACTCACTGCGAGTGTTACCAAAATCAGTAGAGCAATTGATCTTCATAGAGCTGAATGCTGGCTTGGACTGCCACCAGTGTCGATGGCTTGTTAGTGTCTCAGCTTCCAAATGATTATCAATTCACCAATTCTCACGCTTATTTGCGCATTTCCGTCCAGTCCATCCTAGGGACGGCCCTTAATAGCGGGCTGATAGCTTCCGCGCTGGAGCAATTCATTCTCCGATTGGCATGCGCTCAGACTCTGACCAAGAAGAACCAGGGATGTCGATCGACAGCAAAAAATCTCTCGGGCAGCCACATCTAATAGATCATCACGCAAATCTCCCAAAGAGGGTTCTCAGCTCGACGCGGGCAATCTGTATGTCTCCCAAAATGAGATAGTGGTGTACGAACTTCACAGCTATCGGCAATTGATGACGATCAGCGAGTTCTGGTTGGTGAGAGGTGCACCCCCAGATGCAAGGATAACCTAGTGGAGTTGGCACGGTGAAAGCTCCATCTTGGTTCGACCATGGGTTCTTGTTGAGCTCCTCAAATGTCTTGCGCTGAATGCACAAGCCAGTGAGAGACAAGCGGCCCCTTTAGAGGGTGTCGCCATGGGTGAGATCGACGGGAGAGATCAAATCGTCAGCCTGGAAACTCCCACTACCTGTTCGCTGGCGCCGCCATCTAAGACATTGAGCCACTGTCGTATCTTGTCCTTGTTGTACCGCCGCAGGTAGCTGCGGGGATGCATACCGGAATAATTGTATTGTGTACCGCTTGGCTGATCTTTGACCGAAACATGGTTCAGTTCGATGAGATTTGAGACAGTCCGGGCTAGTGATCATGTCCAACATAAGAGGCTGCTCCCCAGCTGCACTCGGCTGCATTCGTGAGCACCTTGTGTGATGTTACAAACCTCCGCCTGGTGTCACCGAGTGAGAGTGTGCTACAATGGATTACAGTCATCTCGCCCCGAATTCTCTGAATGAGTCTGTCAAAGGCCATCCTGAATCATCTCGAGATTTTCAGAGCAGACCTTCCACTCCGGGAATGGCACCTGACGCAGGTATCGGATATGGGCGAAAGCCTCGGAAACTTGTTCTCTGTTTCGATGGTACAGGGAACAAGTTCCATGGTGACGATAGTGACAGTAACATTCTCAAGATCTTTCGAATGCTTGACCGTCAAGCTGACGATCAATATCACTACTACCAACGTAAGTGACACTCTCGTCGCAGTCACACTCAACTTACACAATCCAGCGGGCATTGGAACGTATGTCGTCTCAGGATCACTCACTCATACCGGCATTCGGGCTCGCTTTGGCTCTTGGTATCAAAAAGCGAAAGATTCCGCCATTGGCTCTTCATTCGACCAGCACGTCGTAGGAGGCTATCGATTCCTTATGCGATTTTACAACCCCGGCGATGAGATCTATATGTTTGGCTTTAGCCGAGGAGCCTATATTGCGCGTTTCCTAGCTGAAATGCTCGACTATATTGGTCTCTTGTCACACGGCAATGAGGAAATGGTCAAGTTCGCTTGGAAGGCATTTGCTCAATGGCAAGGTCGTGAGCAAATTCCTGAAGACGAGGAAGATTGCGACAAACCACCAAGCAAAGAGACCGAGGCCGCAAAGAAGAAGAGAGACGAAATGTTTCAGTTCATGAAGGGCTTTCGAGAAACATTCTCTCGTCCAGTTGGTCGGATCCGCTTCCTTGGGCTGTTTGATACAGTCAACTCGGTTCCAAGATTTGAGACAGCTTGGATGCAGCGCAGCAAGTTTCCGTACACCGCACGAAGCAGCGCCAGAGTAATTCGCCATGCCGTCAGTATCGACGAGAGACGAGCCAAGTTTCGTCAGGATCTCATGTATCAAGATCGGCCTAAGCAGAAGGATGACAAAGGTCATCACTTTCACAAGGCGATCAACGACATCCGCGAGGAACTCAACGGACACGACGATCGAGGCAGAAAAAGCAACCATCTCTCTCCTAATGACAAGAGAGGTGGCCGAAAGAAGAAAGGCAACGCATATGCGCCGTATCGAGCTCGCTCAAGATCGTGCAGACGACCAAGTCAATGCGGAGATCCTGACAATTTCTCCAACCTCTCAGGTCTCGCGCTCGATGAGATTAACAACATAGATGACGATGCCGCTCAGGACATTGACGAAGTCTGGTTCTCTGGCGGTCACGCTGATGTTGGCGGAGGCTGGGAAATGCTCGAAGGTAGCAAGAGTACCAGTCACATTCCCCTTGCCTGGATCGTGAGAGAAGCTCAGAAAGCTGGCCTCACATTTGACGATGAGAAGGTCGCAGAGATGGGATGCTGTGCTGCTCATGACTGGCAAGAAGCTACAGGACGACCTCCAATTCCTGATCTTCGTGTCTCCAGCGGCAGTGGAGGCCCAGGTCGTGCCCCCGACATCCCAATGGACGAAAAAGAAGACCACCCCAAGAACGATTTCCACAACGTAATGCACGGGGCATGCACAGCTCGAATCCACGACTCCCTCGAATACGGCCAAGGTCTCGGTCCCTTCGCCGTAACAGCCTGGAAAATCATGGAGTACATGCCCTTCCGTAGAATGGATCTTCAGTCCGACGGATCATGGAAGCCAATCCGCTGGCCCCTCCCTGGAGGAGAAGTTCGAGATGTGCCTGATACAGTACGAGTCCACGGAAGTGTAATCCGTCGTATGAAGCATGATGAAAACTATCGGCCTGGAAATCTCATCATTGGTGGTGGTGGTAGGGGTATTAGAAAGGCCTCTGCTCAGCACGGTATTGGTGATTGGGAGTGTGTAGCTGATCATGGTGATCCAGTTGGTGAGATTTGGGTGAGGAAGAAGAAAGATGACAGATATCGAGATTAATCACGGAAATGGATGAGAGTCAGATAGTCAATTAATATTTTATTTGTCAACGTCCAAGTTGAGATGATCTTGAAGTTGATGCTCATGGCAAGTACAAGTAGATCACGTGAAGATCCTTTAGAGGGCCACGACACCAAATCTCCATCATGTCTACCTTAGCGCAACGATCTTCCAACATGCGCTGAACAACACGCATCAACTCATCGCCATGCCTCTTGTTCTCTTCCTCGGCGTCCTCGAAAATGGCATCCCCGAACAAGTCCGGCAGCATAGCCGCACGATAATCTACACCATCCTCACCCTCACCCTCCTAACGCTCCTCAAAATCTGGACCTCCGGCCGCAAGAATCCCTCCCCACGCCTCCTCCATGGCAAAGTCGTCATGATGACCGGCGGAACGTCCGGCATAGGCGCCCAAACGGCCCTCGGACTCGCAGCTCAGGGCGCGCAGCTGGTTCTGCTATCACAGGCGCCTCCGTCGGATCCGTTCCTCGTCGAGTATATCCAGGATCTGCGACAGAAGACGAATAACCAGATGATCTACACGGAACAAGTCGATTTGTCGGACTTTTACAGTATTCGGACGTTTGCGACCAAGTGGATTGATAATGCGCCGCCTCGACGGTTAGATATGATTATCCTGTGCGCTGCTACCATGACACCCCCTGGTGGAAAGAGAAAGGAGTCGGAGGAGGGTATTGAGGAGACGTGGATGGTCAACTTTTTGGCTAATTTCCATTTACTCGGTATTCTAAGCCCGGCTCTTCGTGCGCAGCCCATCGACCGAGATGTTCGAGTTATTATTCCTACCTGCTCATCTTACATTGGATCACCATCCCTCAAGGAGCCTGTGTCAACGGCCAACTGGAGTCCTGGTACCGCATATGCTCGCAGCAAACTCGCCATGAACGTCTTTGGCCAAGCATTCCAGAAGCACCTCGATGCCTACGAACGTCCCGACAAGGCTCCCAACAACACCCGAGTAGTCTTTGTGGACCCCGGTCTTGCTCGAACCCCTAGCACCCGTCGCTGGTTGACGCGTGGATCTCTCTGGGGACTTGCAATCTACCTCGCTGGCTACTTGGTTCCCTGGTTCCTTCTTAAATCTCCTCACATGGCCGCCCAATCCATTCTCTACACCGCCATGGACGGAGACTTTGCTCGAGGTCCTGGTGGAAAGCTCATCAAGGAGTGCATGGAGGTCGACTTTGCGCGCAAGGAAGTCAAGGATGAAGAAGTCGCCAAGAAATTGTGGCAAGAGAGCGACGCTCTGATCGAAAAGGTCGAGAAGATCCAGGCCAAGAAGAGAGCTGCTAAAAAGGCTGCCGATGAGAAGAATGCCAAGGAGAAGACTGAAAAAGAAAAGGAGGCCGAGATCGAGGAGCTCGTCGATGCTATCAAGAAGGGCAAAGAGAAGCATAAAAAGGCTGCGGGGAAGAAGGGTAAAAAGTAGTCAACGATGTACATGAACATAGACATAGACGGAGTTTGGGTATTTGTCCGGCGGTATACGGGACGTAATATGTAACATAAATGAAAGATCCAACGGGCGTAATTTTATTGCTATCACCAACTCCGACGCTTCTCCTTATCCGTATCCGTACCGAAATATATAAAGCCGTTCCTCGACGCTATTGTTGACGCTCACCAAGAAAGTCAAAAGGTCCAGTGAACAGCAGTCTTTCCATCCCTGGGTCAACTTCGAGGTCTGCCAATATGTTGGTCATCCACGTGTCGTCCGATTCACCTGTTATGTGCAGACTCGGCACCAAGCCAGGATCTTGGAAAGACGATGGGGTGAGTCCAATATCTGCAGTAAATGGGTTTGAAGGGGATGTCTCGGTAGATCCGAAAAGACTCCCGACTTCAGGCGACTCGACAGGACCACAACGCTCAAGATACCACCTTTCTATACGCCGGGCTCTTCTTGCAAGACCAAAGTATGGATCTGATTCACCATCCCCTGGATTCGAGTTTGAAGCAGATTCCATGCGGAGGACAATTTGACGAAGGGTGTGAGGCATGTCGAGAATACGTCGAAGGTGGCCCGCAGTTTGTGAGTTTTCGGGTTGCGCTGCTACAAGGTCGAGTCGTACTGATAGAGACACTGCGCAGTACAGCATGATCCAGCCGATGTTAGGCATTGTATCTTCGTCGCCTTGTGGGAGAAGGAGGATGACGCTGATGAGAGACTTTGCAGCTGACATGCTTTGCGAGAGCCAGTCGAGAAGTCGGCTTTGATCTGCACCTTGCTGAAGACTTTGGAAACCGTTTGGGCCATATGAGATGCCATCCGGTGAGGGTTGGCAGATGAGGAGGTCAAGGACGTGCAACTGCAGAAGAATTGTGGCTAGGCGTGTCAGTTGACATTCTTCAACTCTGGTCAGAACAGGCACTTACGACTCTCACTGAGCGGAAACGGCAAGGATGATTTTGTCGACGTATATCGCTCTCTGATTCTGTGTAGTTCAGCAGGCAGCTTATCTTGCCTTGACCCTCGTATTGCTCCTGTGGCTTCAATGACTGCATCATCAACCTCTTCGGTAAGCTTCTGAAGATAGATGATGTATGGAAGATGTCTGTCCGAAGGAGCTGTTCCCCCAGACAACAGACTGTGACAGCATTCAAGGATAAATGGAGAGTATCGAAAGTGGTGCGACTTTTGCAACAATACAGCCGAACTTTTACGTGTTAGATGTGGCTTAGAGTTTATTGTGCAACATACCTTGAAGAGAGATAATAAGTCCCGGCCAGAGCTCTCATCTCATCGTGCGTCATTTTACCAGACCCATGCTTGCTCTCTCGACTCAAAGCCCATAGACTTGCAACTCTCGGTCGATCAAGTCTCATATCTGAGATGATGCTTGCTGCAAGTGACAGGTGCTGGGTGTACTTCATTGTTCCTTGATGAAAATGCGCCCTGAATCATTAGCGACGACTTTTGAGAAGACGTAGTACTCACCAAGCCAAATGCACCAAAAGCCCTTGCAGCATATCCAAAGTTGCAAAAGGTCCTTTTATCATGCTGACAAGTACAATTTCATTGAATAGCTTGCCTAAACTTTGCTGAAGCTTGAGATCCTCATGTGAAGCTGCCGCGAGTATTGCAACACACAACGTCGGTCTGTCTTGAGCCAACCCCTGAATGGTTACCGACTCTGCGACTATCACGAACGGAAAATGAGGAGACATGCGCATTCTGAAGATATCGAGAAACTCTTGCCCTTTCTCGAATGACAACAACCCCCTGGAGAACGGGTTGTGAGATGCCTCGGTATCAATGCTGGCTGGTGTCGTGGACACGCCAGGCGAAGTCTCCGTAACATTTGCTGAAATCGCATTGGCTGAGGTCGAGGATGGTGACCTCGATCTTGTAGGACTTGCAGCTTCAAGATTTCTTGACGGCCTGAGTCAAGTTAGCGATTGTAATTCGCAAAGTACAAATTTCTCACCCAGGCCTCAAAGCCTTTCGTCGCCGAGAAGGATTAAAAACACATGTCTTGTTCAGGCGCAAACACCTATCGCATTTTCCAGACTCCTGTGATTTTTCGCATCGGATCTTGGCATGAAAGCACGTCTGGCACGTCTTAAGCAGCGGGACATTTGGGTCTGATCTTGAAGCCATTGTGAACACGGTTTGAACGGTTTGCTTTGATGTTAGCGTTGATGAAATTGAATCATTAAACTTCTCAACGGCGGGGAAAACGTCTCATTAGATCCACGACTCATGGATCCTAGCTTATCCTTTTCATCGCATTGAAGTCACCTCAAGGGCGGATGTGATGATTTTCCTGTATTCGCCGTGCCCGTAGGTCAAGAGATCACCAGAGATTGAGTTGTTGCGGTTGAGAAGCGGACTTGAATCTTGAATGTGGCTGTGACACTGAAGCCAGTGATCGGACTCGGATTTGGTTTCAGGGCATCTGCAGCGGAGTTTTCTGTGTCGGTGTGGCGATGCAGGTTCAGTTCAACGCTATATTCCGGCTATGCAGGGTTGCATCGTCATCTCAAGAGAAACGGACTGTGGCTGGGTCTGGTGCTCAAGTCCGTGTCCGTTCCAACACGGCACTTGAAGGAATGGAAGGATTAATGACGTCTCGTAACGACGCACTCGTAATTGGCTTTGCTTCAGGGACGGTTTTAAGAAGGTTATGCCGAACGGATTTGATTCAGGAACTAAGCCAAGCTTGTTTCTCCACATCAGCTAAAGCTTGTGTTTAAAGCAGCCTTGGGGAGGAAAGAAAACTCAGGACCTTGACCCTAAGCGATGAAAATATTAGGTAAGTTTAGCCTAAGCTTAGGGTGCTCTTTGCTAAGTTTATTTTGACACCCTATATCAAGGCTCGGTGTTTTCTTGCCCCCTGAGGGCAGCCTTGTAGGGCGGAATCAGACTACAACGTTTCCCCGCCTGACGAAGCCGTTGCTGTCATCCTCGGTGACATTCGGTTTGACTGGTGCAACCAGCGTCGCATCTGTCAATTGATTTGACGCTCCTGGTCGGCGCCCTTAAAATCGAGAATCTCAGCTTGATTTTGATCGGGTCCTGAGATGAAAAATGTCCGACAGGTAGCAATCTCGGTAATTGAAACGGAGTTCGGACAGTCTTAACTCTGGATGAAGCTCTTGTTGGTTTGATCTTCTTGGGTCGGTGACTTGAATGTCTGGAAGCTGATCCAAGAAAAGATTGAACGGATCATTTTGAGGTTTATGACGACGCAAGAGTTGAACTTTCCACAATTTTCGAATGGTTCCGACGCAACTTCCCAAATTTACACCACCATCGCAGGTACTTTGGCTTACTAGCGGTATCTTCTTTTCGTTCGCTTTCAACTTGCATTTCTTAACATCTTCTAGTAACTGGAGTTTGAGCATTACATCTAGATACACTTCCAGTCACAAACAATTCTCGCAACAAGTATCGCACAAATTGAAAGCCCTGTCTACACTGCCCAAATCCCCAGCATCAATCCAAGATGCTTATTTACATAAGCAGACAGAGCCCAATCTTCTCAAGCTCACCAGCCATCAACCCGATGTCAGCACTGCTGACGAATTCGACTTGACAGATTAGACATATTTTCGATCACTCCATCAATCAAGAACGCAACACCAAGAAAAGATGTTTCGGTCAGTATCTTGATCATAATCGCACAGATCTGGTGTATAACATCCGGGAATCAAATGGTGATTGATTCATAGTTTTGAGTCATCCTTGGGGCATTTGCTCATAGCCGCTTTGTGATGAAATATTGACACGACATTGTTAAACACTTCTAAAAGGGGACACAAAAAACGTTGCAGGCCGTTCGCATCTTATGTTTCTTCCACTTTTCTGTGTCTTTCATGGTGCAGATTAAGGCTCAGCCAAACAAGAGTCACATCATACTGCACCTCACTGCATGTTAACTTCGCAGTCACCTGCATGACCAAATTGTGAGCCATCACCCCAAGACCAGCACGCTATCAGCCAACAGCGTCCATCATTTCAACCCCCCTTGTTGCTTGTGCTTCTCTTGGCGCCTTCTCAGCTGCAATATGGCGCACAGCGGTCACACTTCGAACTTGATAGGCAATTGATCCGAGAGCCTGATCCCCTAAGCCCGGCCCGTTGCGCTGTACAGCGAGGATCTACCAATCGCCCTCTGATACTCCGAGCGAGCCCCGCGTTATCTTGAGCCGCAGCCATCGGTAGAGCGAATATCTAGCGACCTGCCCGACATGCCTGGCACAGTCTCCAACCATTCCCGAGGCAGACTCTCTTCAAGCAGAATAAAAAAACGCCCAAGGCGACCTTACACAATACAATACTGAATAAAGGCTCTGGCACCAGAATCCAACCGTATTGCACATTCGCCAATCATTTGGTTGCCACCATGAAGCACAACTCCATTGTGGCATATAAGGTGCGGCTAGAGGATGTACGAAGGCATCTTCGGGCCAAGTTCAATGACCAGACCATTGAGGTCGAGGTATGTAGATCGGATCACTGGGAGTGGCAGTGCTTTCGCGAACCGAAGCTGATCCGCGACTGCAGCATATAGGAACCGAGTTTGTATTCTATCTTCCAGTGACCTTGACTGAAGTGGGTTTTCTTGTTGCATTTGTATAACTTGTGATGTGTCTCCCAGCAGCTGACATCTGGAACAGGCTGAGAAAGACGAAATCTATGATCTAGCGTAATGAACCGTGCCAGTGGCTACAATACATTCCTGATATATCTTTTCACAATATCCAATGTAAACCCCTGCATTTTCTTCTAGTCATTTACGAATATGAGCAATACTGAGTGTTCTGTTTGAGTTACATGAGGCAAGTTGTATGCGCCTTCGACTCAGCCACTTTGTATGTCAGTACCCTACCTGGCCTCATACACATTGTCTCTCTCTCTTACCATCTTCATTCACACCATCCACAAACATCACTACCAACCTCCTTCTGAGCACAGTCAATAACAGGCACTCTTCATCAAATTTGCCTTTGCCTATGATCTAGGCTGTGCGAATCTTGGATCCCTGTTCTGTGGAATTGGAATTCTCTTCATGGAAATAAAATAGCTTGGTCCCGAGTAATCTACGAAATCTTCAAGCACTAGCTCATTTATCAAGTTTCCATACACTATCATGTCCTCCCAAAATAGTATCACTACTATCGAGCTGTCCGAACAGGAACGTTACTTCAACAGGATATGCGATGCTTCTCACAACTATCCTCAAAATGCTTCCAGCAGCAGAAGGAGTACCAGAGCCCGGCAAGCAGTAGCCACTACTTGGAATCGAGAAGCAGCTCGAATCTTCCACCCGAGACCTGAAAATGCTTGTCTTAGGATCTTTGAAACCTGCGATTGCATGACTCCGTGCAACTGTCAATCACTCTCGGGTGATGTCAAGACCATGGAAGATCTCTTACTTCGCCTGCAACCAAACAAGAAAGTCCCAAGGATGAGATATGTGTAAGTTCCCTGGTCTTTACTCTGGTTCAGGACTTGACAAATGCAGGTCTCTCCAATCTAGATCTTCCAAAGATCAAGTCAGATGCCCAATTACGATGTTCAAATATCTATGCACATATCAACAAATTCCGCCTTCGTTTCTAAGCTGCCTCTATTCTTTCCGTCGGTCGCACTCTGCTCAGGAATGGTGTAACCTTCCTCAATTCAACGACGATAATACGTTGCTCTCGTCTGAGGACAATATTCTCCCTCTCGATCGAATGGGTCTCTCAGGGCGCGAAATTAGGTATTCTTTTGTCTTGAGATCCGTCGAGAGCTCCACCTCCGTCCCAAACAGATCTTGGGGAATCCGACAACTCGCAGTATATCATTCCTTTGACATCAAAAACGGGCAGTCACTTTGGGTAACCTGCAAGGGGAACTCACTGAACGAGGAGTTGTTCCAAGAAGCTTTGGCTGAGAATAAATGTCTTCGATCAAGCGTTCTTGAATCTGTTCCACAGGCGTTTTCTTCTTCGCTTGAGGTTCTCACTATGCTCATTGATTGGTGCGATGATGATTGGATATTCTACATCAACGAGCTCTTTAATGGGATCAAACCACTTGTGGACAAAGCGAGAACGCCCGCCATCAAAGACGAGTCGGCCCTTACCAAAGACGTGAAAATCATAACAGGGCTGGCTGAATCTCCCTCGAAAAAGCTCTCTCATATGACGAATCTCGAGTCTGGGACAACCCGCAGTCAAAGCAATGAAAAAGAGGATCCGTGGGGTGATCTTAATGAACGAGTTAAAAGACTCGAGAGACTTGAGGTGTTTTCTTTCGACGAGCTACAGAAACTACAACAGGGCTTGGAGACAATCCAGGAAGCGCTCCTGGTTCTCAAGCTAAACAACCAAGTCATCAGACAGATCCGCGAGCACTACCAGTGTCTTATGACTCAGTATCGGCTTCCCGCTCTGAAAGAGATCAAGAAGGGTTGCAAGAACTCGTTTCTTCGATATTGTCGGCACTCTCGAAATATTGAGGCTAATATAGACGCTCATCAGGCGCAGCTCAATGCGCTGCTATTGCTCGTCATGGAGAGCAAAGAAATGGTAATTCACTTTTCAATACTGAGAGATTCAAGGCTGACTTCCTTAGTATAACACCATTCTCCAATACAAAACCATTCAGATCAACAAGATCTACGCAGAAAGCGCCCACTTGTCAACTCGGAATATGGAAAATATCGCCAGCAAGACCAAGCAAGAGACGAGCTCAATGCATATCATCACTTTTGTGACTCTAATTTTCCTCCCTGGAACATTCATGGCTGTACGTCACTGTGTCATTCGACATTTTGCAACAACTAATTTTACTGGCAGTCTTTCTTTCAGAGCGGTATTCTTGAATGGCCTCAAGTCAACGCAAAGGCGCCATGGAGGCTGAACAAGGAGATTTTTTCTCTATTTTTTGGCCTTTCCGCTACCATCACGATCGTCACCATTGCTATTTGGATGATCATTCTTTTCATGCTGCGCAGGCCGCATAGCGAAAGAGTCAAACACGCATCTTAGAGGAACACAGCACAACCTAGGGTGTCAATTTCATATCATTTCCTATATTTTATTCATATCTGTACTTTTTATAGACAATAGATTTCAGCACGAGCCATGAGCTTGTGAACAATATATATCTCAACAACTATCGCACAAAGCAGGATATGCCTGATGATGTCGATTCATGTCCATGTGTGGGATCATTTGTTAGGCTGCAGCCTGGTTCCCCGCGCCAATGTGCATGTCACACCATCTCTTGTACTCTCACCCTCTGTGAGGCTCTGCCATCTAGTTTGGAACAAGCCTCCTCATGATAAACTATGTCCACCATGTTCCATCTCAGCCACTTTCAAGGTATAGATCTTCGGTTCAGAGATCCAAATCATACGAGAAGGCAGACAACGAGTGGCTTTGCGTTTCAAGGCATTCCCGACACAGCCTACTTCGCCAGATAGTGGTGGGCATGATACAATGTTGCAGAGGAGAGCCTTGCTGCATATGCACGCCCTTCCTAACCAATCTGGAAAGATGATGACCCGAATTCGTATGAATTGGAAAAGGCCTTGTTGGATAAGATCGCACATGCTTTTTATGCGAACCACTTTCCCGCGACCTTAAATAATTTATCGGAAAAGACCTCCACCACTTTTACCTTCCATCACCATCACCAGATTCCCCTCTTCTGCATATCTAAATTGCACACAATTGGAACAGAAAGATTGCTGTTTTCACCTTCGCACCGGACTCTTGTGGTCCTTTTTGAATAGCCAACATGTCCAATCCCAGAAAGCGCCCACGCGACGAGCGCAATGAGGAGTTTATAAGATATGTTCGGCATGAATCGCAACCAGGACTAGACGGAAACGATACCGTCACCAGGTTCATAAGCCCTACAGTTACGGCCAGATGGTGGAAGAAAAGTGGCCAACGAAGATTACCGCGAGCGATTGATCGCAACATCCACGCTCTTCCTACGACGATTGAGAATGGCTACTTGAACATCTTCTCCATTTTGGTGTACATCAGCAGGACATACCTCATCAACAACTTCACCTCCAATGGTTATCAGGACCAGCATCTACCTTTACTCAATGCGCGATGTTTCGGCGATGATCCTGCACTTGTCGATGACATGAACGAGTTTTGCGAGAACCAATGGATGTTCTGTCCTCTAATATTCTCGAGACACACCCACATGGATAAGCGATTCATCGACCCTCAGCAAATATTACCTATCAAAACAACTTTCACGATAACAACTGATTCAAACCACTCCAAATCAATTATCAGAGTAGTGACCTTGTACCCTGAATGCTTCGATCGCGAATGGAGTCCAACGGTAAGTTACTTCCTCGGCATCTCCCATTCCAACTAACGTGAGCAGGGCACTGTCGTCTTTAAAGAGTACCGCACACGAGAAAGAGAAACGTTGCGAGATGCATGGATCAAGGAATACAACGCATTCGCTGCGATCGAGTCTTGCGATTACATTGTTAAATATCTTGGTTCTTTCGAGCAGAACAATCGCTGTTTCATGATCCTGGAACATGCGAGTGAAGGCAGCCTTCTCGAATTGTTCAAGCGCAACGAAAGGCCAGCCACTGAAGAGGAGCGGCGGTACTTCTTATACGGCTTGATGGGTCTCACCAAAGCCGTCGACAAGATACAAAACCTTGGAGGAGGGCCCAGGAATCAACGAACAGGATTGTACGTGAGACTTCCAGTCTTCTTGATTGTTACTAATGTTGTAGTGCTCACCGTGATATCAAGCCTGCCAACATCCTAGTATTCCCTGGTCAGGAAGGGCGGTACTCGTATGACTTCCGAATGAAGCTTGCTGATTTCGACACTGCGACACCTAATCGACCAATAGATGAGGACGAATCCAGTTTCCAGGATAATGACGGAAACAGGACATATTGTAACTACTCTCCTCTCACAGCAGTGGATGGCGCTAACAAATTACAACAGGCTCTCCCGAAGCAACCAGACTCTACAGGGACCAGGAGAAGGGTTTTATGCAGGTTCCAGTAGCCTCCGATGTCTGGTCTCTTGGTTGTGTCATCAGCGAAGCAATCGTCTGGGTTGCTGGCGGGACGGCTGCCCTTGATGAAGCTGCCAGCGATCGCAGAAGGGAGATACTGACACATTGGCCACTTCTTGCCGATGGCAGCTTTGGCGAATGTTTCCACAACAGTTCCACAGCGCTTACTTGTGTTGTGAAATCACATTCAGCTGCGCTCGATGCGCTACAAGGTCCCATCTTCCTCTCACGGAATGTCTGCAGTCTCGTCGAGCATTGGATGCTTGTGCCATATCGAGAAAGACAATCCCCCATCCTTATCTGGAAAACCTTTGAGAGAAATTACCGGGAAGTCTTTCACCCTGTTCCCCCCTTAGGTCATCATACCACGCCTATCTTACCTCAACGCGGCTTCCACAACACCGCGATACTCACTCAGTCACCCATGAATATGGCTGAGTCGTTGTTTCAGCCAGACCTATCTCCTCACCTGCGGCCGTCCTCTCATCTAGGACCTTCGCACCAGATCGGTATGGCCTTGGATCGCCCCAATATAGACCCCCTTGGCATCAACACTCGAATGGTTTCGAATAATGGAACCCCAATCGATCGCCACACATCAGCTCAATGGAACCATAATGGTTTCCAGGCTATATCTGAGCTGGAAGGCAAATCGTCCCCTGTGTCAGCGGTATCTACCAATGAGTTCAATCTTGGAAACACGCTAGGTTCTCCAACACATCCTGGCATCTCATTCCCTGCTCAAGATAATCATTACCAGTCGATACCCGACGCCAACAGCCCTGCCAAGACATCTGTCGACATTAACAGACTCACCCCACAGAAACAGAATGAAATGGGTATGTATGGTTACCTCACTGTCGACAATGTTGTCAGTCACCGTAAGAAGAATGGTAAAAGGGAATCATTGGAGGGCTACGAAAAGTTTCGCAATCGGATGGGAAATCGGCGGTTTGTCTTTATAATAGACGATTCTGAGACGATGCGTAATAGGGAGCGCGAGGTACTTAAGGTGTTGGAGGTTTTGGTATGGCTCGTCTGGAAGATCGATCAATCTGGTCCGGAAATCCGCTTCACCTCGAAACCAGACAAGAAGTTCCCGATAGAACGTCGACCTCGGGTTCTTCTCAAGATGGAGTTGATGAGAAACGCTCTGGACAAGTTCATCAACCCAGTACGCCAATGGCTCAGTGGTAACGACGCTGAAACCCTCTGCAATATGAAGCACTCATTCAACCAGATATTCTCAGATGCTAACATGGTGGATCCCAAACGTCCAACAAGCGTTATTATCTTGACAGATGGAATATGGGAGCAAGGTGGCTCTCTTGAAGAGAAAGGTGTCGAAGCCTGCATAACGAAGATTATCAAGCGAATGGAAGATAAGGGCATTGGCGAAACCGCTTTCGCCTTTCAGTTTGTGAGCTTTGGTAATGATCCAGTTGGTCTTGGCCGGCTGAAATATCTGGACGATGATGCCCTCTACGGAGGGGATGAGGATAGCCGGACGTAAGTGTTTGTCACGGTGTGAAAGATCGAAGCTAACCTTTGCAGTGATATTGTTGACCATAAGAGTTCTGAATCGAATGTCTGGGCAATACTGACGGGGTCGGTGAGTCCAGGTAACGATAAGATCTCAGCGAGTCCGTCAATTGAGAGGTCGTCGTACTCTCAGGGATAATGAGCGATGATTTATATTTTATGCGGGTTCTGGGGATATTGGAGTTATATGATGAACATTTACAGGTGGGATTTAGACTTGATTTATATAAATACCTATATACTGTACTTCACTCATGGAATATAGGATCAGTGTTATTGAACTGGTTTCATGTTTAATGTTGTTGAGATGATAGACGAAACAAGCTATGCTTGTACAGTTCTAGCGCCTTCTCATGTTTCCCTTCCTGGCTTTTAGGCAGTCTGGGATTGGATGGTGTCGTTAGCTCAGTCACTTCGCTTGGTTGGCGGAGTGTTACCCTATGCCTTGGGTAATCAACGCTTTGGCGAAGGGACTGCATGTGTATAATGACGAAAAGAATGGCGAAACGCTAAGGCGATTCACTGGTATTTGGTCTCAATGTGATAAGGTAGTCCTGACCAGTAAATAGTATTGTTCTATTGATACTGACTTACATCACATGAAACATTAAAAGGATTATGATAGCAAATGCTTCTGGCGAAAAACAACAGGACCGGAAGTTCATGTTGATGCCAGATATCAGATGAAGGGCCATTCTAGAGCATCCAGAGTATATATTCCTGAGTGAGTGTGCGCTAAAGAGTTCATCCACAAAATGTTGTGGTGAGGTTAGATGAAGTGGTGGTTAAACTTGTCTCCAATAAATAAAACCTAGATGACTTCCATAGATCCGAACTGTGTTAAAGGATGAACAAGAAAGTAATATTTAGTGACTGTGCAGTAAACTAAAGAAGAGCCTAAAGCAGCTAATTCAAGTTCGGTTTATGAAGAGTTATGTGAAATAGATACAATTCGTCTTCCTTGTAGCGAGTAGTAAGTACCTAATATTGGCATGAGCTGTCCCGCTCGATAGCGTCGCCAATGATATAGCATATAATTTCCTACCAGATCGATGGAAAATGGTCTCAGAAGTGTAACGTAGAAAGTTGTTCTCTATCAGATGAGATTTTGGAGTCACCTGGCTGTTATGTTGCAGTAAGGCCTCGGTGCCTCGGGTGTCCTTTTCGGTAAGGCCCGATCATCGTCAACGAGGATGCAGTCGTACATATGACCAGTAGGAAAATTCTCTCTTTAATTTCATGTCTCTCGGCCATTATTTGAGATACTGTGTTGTCTGTCGTATCCAACCTCTCAGCGTTACCTAAAGTGAGCCACTGACTTAACATCAGCACCTGGTTCCAACAAGTACTTACTTATGTTTGGCATTGAACCGAGCGATAGAGCATTGAGATTTATATGTGCTGCAGTTTATGGTATAGATGTAATCAAGTATTATCAATTGAGGTCTACCAAGGTATACCTACAAATGGTGGCTCATACAGAATGGGTACAGCAGATCAGGGCATGTTCCATGCAGACAATGTTCCGAAGTTCTCGCCAAGCCTCATAGAAACCCAATTCATACAAGAAGTCTACCTTTACTCAAAACTCACGTAAAAGTACAAACATAACTTCAGCTTACCAAAAGAATTGAAACAAGTGGAAGACCAGCCAAGACGTTTCATCCTCTGGCCATATCCGGGGACGGGCGCTAAACCCCAAAAGACCCAAGCGCCAAAAGCTAAGCTACCTTTCATCACGTCCCCTCCACTCCAACTTTCCAACCCTCCATCATCACCAACACCGATCCCAAACCCTCACATCATGGCCTCCTACATCGACACCTCCCTCGCCGAGGCCCAGCCCGCCCCCGAACTCCTTGGCGAAGTCAAGAAGCCCAAGAAGAAAAAGGTGCTCCTCATGGGAAAGTCCGGCTCTGGCAAGTCAAGCATGAGGAGTATTATCTTTAGCAACTACATTGCCCGCGACACACGAAGACTGTAAGTTTCCCCCTACTTCACTCTGTCTTAGGGTAAGGCTGATTGTTTAGGGGCGCAACTATCGATATCGATCTTTCGCACGTCAAGTTCCTCGGAAACCTCACCCTCAACCTCTGGGACTGCGGTGGTCAAGAGGCCTTTATGGAGAACTATCTCTCGCAACAGCGCGTGCATGTCTTTTCCAACGTTGGTGTGCTGATTTACGTCTTCGACATTGAGTCCCGCGACGTCGACCGCGATCTCGCAACCTACGTGTCCATCCTCTCCGCTTTACTTCAATACTCGCCCGCCGCCAAGATTTATATCCTCATTCACAAGATGGATCTCGTCGTCCCTACGGCACGTGAGTCCGTTTACGACGAGCGCATTCGGGTCGTGCGACAAAAGACGTTTGAGTATGCGAATTCGGTTGGTATTTCTACGTCGTCGATTGAGCTCACGCCGTTTGCGACGTCGATTTGGGATCAGAGCTTGTATAAAGCGTGGGCGTCGATTATTCACGACCTTGTGCCTAACCTCTCGGTGATTGAGCGAAATCTCGCAAACCTAGGTCTCGCCATCGAAGCTGAAGAGTTGCTGCTATTCGAGCGCACATCATTCCTCGCCGTATCATCCTGGACATCATCTGAAGGACAACGAAACCCAACCGAGGATCGACTAGAGCGCATGTCCAACATCATGAAGCATTTCAAACAGAGTATTTCGCGCTTCACCGGTACGCCGCGCAACGCTGAGCAGTTTATTCGCATGGAGCACAAGGCGGGCAGCCGATTTAGTCTGTTCATTCTTAAGTTCACGACAAACACGTATCTCATGGTTGTTCTCCCACCTGGAGAAGCTCGGTTCAACGCTGCCATGCTCAATTGTCAGATTGCCATTGAGCACTTCAGATTTCTGGATGGCCCCGCAACTCCAGCTCCCAACACCGCCACTGCTGCCGCCTAAATTGATAAGACCACATAGATCGGAGTTATCACGGCGTATGGCTTGTTATTTGGCGTTAGGTGTTGAGATACCAATCAATGTGATATTTTGAGTATCAATTACATATATGCATACACGGCTCATTTGCAATTCATTGCGCGTTTCGCATTTTAGCTATCTGTGATTCTATCCATGACCTCTATAAGTCAATGCTAGCATCTGCATTTGTTGACCAATCCGTAAATCAACCTCAACGCCGATTTTTCCATTTCTAAGTCCACTTGACAACGGCGGTACCTCCCTTCTTGAATTCGGGCATCTCGCCAAGGACCATGCTGCGGTCGGTATGATCCTTATTGGGGAATGTTGTGGAAAGAACCCACGATCGAGTTCGAGTGTCTGGCGACGCTCCCTGTACGAAGCCGTAGACATCGTCGATCGTGTGGGTGGTGTTAAAACGAGCAGGTAGACGTGTGCCATCGGGCATCTGAATTCGAATCATGATTGTGGGCTGCGCATCATCGACGGTGGGAGCATTGTATGACGAGGGAGCAGCGGAAGAAGCAGCAGGGGCAGGAGAAGAGCTTGACCCCTCAACACCAGGGACAACAGCTCCAAGTCGCTGACCAGAACCACCGAAAGGTCTGTACTTCTTGGGCTGTGGCTGGTATGGTGTGTCGTGCTGGTGAAGCTTGACATCAATGGGCTGGTCATGCTGCACATTCATGAGATGAAGGGGTGCGCGACCAGCTCGGATCAGGGCAAGGTCGGCCTGGTTTGCGGGATCGTCAAATCGGCGAAGGTCACCGTCATCGATACTGAAGCCATCTTGCCAGATGTGAAGAACTCGTTCTTGAGGTTCGGCATTTGAAGAGCGAGCTGGGCCGAGAGGATCAGGAATGCTGCGGCTCTCGACACCGTCTCCGCCAAGGGTCTGTCCAGTTCCTCGGAAACGACTGGGTTCAGAAGGGCCAGCCTCGTTCTCGGCTTCGGGGCGTTGAGCGTTGCTAATCTGTCAGCTAAATTCACCTTCATATGCTCCCTGACTTACGCTCGGGCCTTGGCGAGAATGTCACTGATGATCTTCTTGGGACCACCCTCCTGGTGCGGATCTTGAACAGCCAATCCAGACTTCTCACCACCAGCAAACAGGTTTCCTCGTCCATCATCGTCTTCGCCATCAAAGTCATCATCATCGTCATCACCGTGATCGTGTTGATGGGACGAGCTACCGAGAGAGCCTAGAGTAGCAATACCCCTCTTCCTCTGTTGTGATGCGGCAGGTTTGCGAGTCGGTTGGCTGCTGCGGGCGGCCTCTGGAGCTGGTCGACCGTCGAGGGTCCGAGGGCCAGTGTAATTGTCAGGAGCTGCAGCGGTAGGGGGAGCTGTAGAGGTGTCGCGGTTGTCATCTTCGGCATCACGGAACCAAGCATTGCTGGCCTCGGCGAGATCCCAGTTGTGGGCTTCGAGATACTGTCTGGCCTTGGGCGCGTTAGCTGGAATGCTCGGTGCGAGTTAGAGAAATGCGAACCTCTTCAGGGCTTGCGCCGCTCAGGCCTGCAAACTCCACGATCTGGGCTTCGTGGTCTGCCATGTTGACGATTGAAGGCGGGGTAGTAAAAACGTGTGTTGATCAAATTTTCAGAAGTCGTAGATTTATGAGGAGTGTCGATAAATTTGGAGGTGATTGAGCTAAGATAAAAAGACACGTCAATGCCAAAGTGTGTTTGTTGATGAATGAAGGTTCCAGCAACAGGCAGGCAGGCAGCTTGCTCGTCACCTCTAAGCAGAGGAACCTAAGCTCTAGGTCTGGGTTGGTGGCGGTGGGCTCCTTCACCCCACCTTCCTCGACTGCCATGGGCCATGACACAAGGTGGGACCCACTCACCACTTCAAGTTCCCGGTCTGCAGCCTTACGTAAGGATCTGGGGGAATCAAGCGCGACGGTCGAGAAGCCGAGATCGTCAACAACCTCTTCAGAAGCTAGCTCAAGCCGACAACGACCAACAATCGAGCTTCAAATCATTTCCTCCTATAGCGTTATCCGAACGAGAGCTCACATCTCGAAGCCTGCCATGTCCGACGAACACAACCACCTCGCCGAGTCAGGCGTGACATTGCACTCCGACAGCGAACTATACTCTGCAGGCGATGATCTCTCTTCACCTCCCTCTTCAAACTCACCCGTTATCCTCTATAAGCCCCCTACAGTGTGGTCTTTGATACGGGGAGCTGCTATTAACCTCCTACTACCTTTCGTCAACGGCATGATGCTTGGATTTGGAGAGCTCTTCGCTCACGAAGCTGCTTTCAGGCTGGGATGGGGAGGTACAAAGGTATGCCATGTTGCGCAGTTATGCTCAAAGCTATCAACCCCTGCTAACAAATCCAGGTCTTCCCCCTCTCACGAAGAAGAGTTCACCCTATCGGACCTGGTATCGAGCTTCGAGAAAAGCCATATGCTCCTCGCCCTTCGCTGGACGATTTTGCAAGCCTGGAGTAAAATGTCGGAACCCTTCACCTTACGGATTCTTATCCATCACACCCAAGACACACTCATCGCTATGAAATATCTACGAAAAGAGCAAGGACGGATGAATGCATATCATGTTAAATAATTTGAGATTATATATTAGACAGGAACATGGATTGTGGCGTTTCGTTGCACCGGTGGTTCAAAATGTAAAAAAATCACTCATTCGAACGCAGCGACGTCAATTACAACCCCTCGACTCAATCTCTCAATTCTAATCACTCCCAATCGACTCGTCACAGGCCGAGGCCTAATGACAAGGTCATTCGGAGATCATCGGCGGCGGACTATCGCGAACCCGACATTTACCCGCCGGCCCCGGAAAACCAACCCTCCAAAAAATTCCCAGCAACATCGCGCAACTTATTGTCCGACCCATGCCACTTCATCACCGCCGCAATGCTTCCCAGCCGAGGAATTGTGCGCTCTTTGCCTTCGGGCGCTTTCCAGAGGCCATGTGGTCCTTCTGTGCGTTTGTCTCCGACCAATTAAAAGATCACACTAACAATTGTAGATGTCGAGGACCCTGGGTAGAAAATTCGATGCTAGACAGTTCGGCACAGCGATGAAGAGCGCTCGCACACCTCTTACGGCTGGGACAAGAGTTGGTGTCAGGAACATTGCTGCGCCTATTGTTTTGGGGGGCATTTCCTCGTCAAGGCAACTCTCGCTATGGGGTTACAACATCTATGGAAAGAAGAAGACAGAAGAGCCCGCTGTTGAAGCCGTCACAACGCCAGAAGCTCCCACTCCTCCCGAGACCATCGATCCTACACCCATTAACGAAGCTCCTACTCCTGCCGCCGATAAGCTCGCAGATGTGACACAGTCTGCTGAACCTTCTTCCGTTCTGCCCTCCGAATTCGACCTCGAAAGCATTGCCGACCTCGCCAACCCCAGCATTCTTACCATGCCCGAGAACATTGGTTTTCTGAAGGAGATTGGCCTTGATTACGGCTGGGGTCCTACGTCCGTTATGCAATGGGTCCTCGAGCACGTTCATGTGTATACCGGTCTCGGATGGGGTGGCTCAATTGTCGCAACCGCCCTCTTATTACGTGTCATCATGATCTACCCTCAACTTCGTAGTGTCAAGTTCAGTGCTGCTACGGCCAAGATGAAGGCGGATCCTCGTTCTCAGGAAAGTCTGGAACTATTGAAGAAGGGTTACCAAACAGGTGATCGGGAGATGATTCAAAAGGGACAGTTTATCGGCAACATGGTCCGAAAGGAATATGGCACCGAGGTTAAGAACATGTTCTGGGCTTTTGTCCAGGTTCCTTTCAGTTTCGGTCTCTTCCGTGTCATTAACGGAATGATTCACATCCCAGTTCCCTCTATGGAGGACGCTGGCTGGGCCTGGTTCGCCGACCTTACGGCTGCCGATCCCTTTTACGCCCTCCCTATTGCTGGTACCGCTCTCCTGGTCGGCACCCTGAAGGTAAGATTTTTCGACCTCTATATGACATTATGTCTAACATCAATTTAGCTCAACTCTAAATACACGCCCCCTGAGCAAAAGGCCATGATGCAGAACATGGTCTACGTCATGAGTGCAGTTACTCTAATCGCTACAAGCTTCCTCGGCGCTGGCGTTAACCTCATGATGGTCTCCACTGGAGCTGCCACCTTGGTCACAGCCGCCATCCTCAACAACGAGTCCGTCCGTCACGCCCTCGATCTTCCCATTCCCAAGATCGAGGAGCCCGTCTACAAGCCTCCCCGCGTCACTCAGGCCAAGGGTTTCGAGGGCATTCGTGAGCGTCTCACCGACAACCTCGACAACATGAAGAAGAGCGTCTCCGATTCCGTCGGCAACATGACGAATCAGTACAGCGGCACTGCTGAGGAGCGAGCTGAGAAGGCGAGAAAGGAGCAGATTCAGAAGCTTGAGAACATGCGCCGAAAGTTGGAGCGTGACGAGTTTGAGAAGAAGTACAAGCGATGAGCAACTGTATCACAAATAACTGTAAAATAAGGATAAATCTTGTACACTGTTTCAACTGGATCAGGCATTGTATAATAGGCATTGGCGGGGAGAGCGACATGATACCGCGGGGGCTTTTGCATGACTGGATATAAAAGTGTCTGCATGTATCTATCGACGTAATAGAAACAACCATCCCAATTAATTCTTCAACTCAATGAATTAAGCGGTAAACGTCTTTAACGACTTGACTTGACTTGTGTCTCAATTATAAAGCTAGGCAAACCCCCTGCCAAGGATTTCTTTTCCGCCCTGCAGCTCCCTTTCGCCCATTCCATCCATTTCAATTCATCTTGCCTGTGATTGTAATAAAATAAAACCCACCACCCTTTTTGCTGCATACGGCAAAAAGAGTAAAAAAAACACATCTTCTGGTTTTAATTTGAATAAATGCTTTAAATGCGAGTTAAAAAAGAAACTTTAAGCTTCACGCTCTATTTCCTCCCCTCCCGTAATGTTTCATTTCAGTTAATACATCCAAGAAGGGCATATGTTGATTAAAAACAGCGCCTTTATTTAGAATACGGTGCCGTCACTCTCGATAAGGATCGGGGGCTCCTTAGTATTAGGTCTGTTGATCTCGGCAATCTCGCGGCCGCCCTGGGATGAGTCAGTACTGTTTCGGGGCATGTTTGTTTGGCGGAATAAAACTTACCCTCCAGCTACCGGCCTCTAGCAACTGTGCCAAAGTCAATTCATTTCCACCCAGCTCTGGCTTTAGTGCCTTGTTGACCTCGACGCACAGCATATCGAGGAAACCGACTGTGACACCTCTCCACTCAACGATGACATCGTCGCTGGGCTCAAACATGGGTGCTACCTCGACACCCTTGGCGCCTGTCCGTCGCACCCACTCGTTGTAGTTCTGAAGACCCCTCTCCAAATCATCCTTCCTCAAGTTCAAGACGCCCATATCAACGAAGAGGCCACCGTTTCGGTACTCGGGCAGACCAGTGAGCAATTCTGTTCCGGCAAAGTGCATCTTGAGGAGTTGTTGCATCGGTTGCATGAGCGAGTAGGTGAGCCATTGGGTGAGCTTGTGGAAAGGAAGAATAGACTCCCAAGCAGCGGCGTTTGAGCTGTTGGGGAAAGCGGAAACCTTGGGAGATGCGCCAGGTTGAGGCATAGCCTGGCAGGGCCAAGCGTCACCGAGAGAGACACCGTTGATCGCGGTTCGGTTTGCGGGCCAGATGGGAGCGAGACCGGTCATTAGGACGTTCCACAGGACGGGCAGGGGAACGATAAGCATAGACGAAGCTTGTGTTGAGGGGTGGCCGAGGAGATGGTCTAAAAAAGATTAGCTTTGTCGCGGAAGACCGTTAAAGTTACATACCGATTAAGCATCCAGGGCGACCCTCAAAGCCCCAGAAATCGTCCTTAGCGGCTAAAGCTTCTCCCAGGCGGATCAGAAGATCGGTGCGACCCTGAATACCAGCCATTTCATTGCCAGGTTTTGATTGAAGACCAGCAGCGAGCTTCTCGACAGTGATATTCTTGAGTCCATCTTTGTCGACCTGGAATTTGTTGCTGGGGTTTCCAGAAAACAATCCCTGCCGGTATTAGCATCTTGCAATGCGACCGAAAGGCTGTACTCACACTCTTGAACATCTCCAAGCTGGCAACTGCGATACCCTCTGATCTTCTGTACACGCGACCATTCTCATTACTCTTGTATTGCCAGGAAGTGCCAGCGCCCGCATCTAGAAGCACGCTGACTAGGAAAAGGTCGATCAAACGTCGGCATCGCTCTGTGTTATCCACATTGGTGGGCCAGGTGGAAAGAAGCTGGGCAATGCGATCTCGACCTCCGACAGCAAAGTGCTGGTATCTGCCATGGCCGGGAATGCTGAGGAATGGGGCATCATAGTCTCGCTGCAACCTGTTAGCTAGAAAATTAGCGATTTTTGTTGTTACTCACCTTGATAATTCCTGTAACAAAAGTAACCACATCGGGAAACTTGCCCATATCCACATCGAAATGCTTCAACTCATTGCGCAGCGCCTTGTCAGTGACAATCTTGCTTCGCTCTCTCACAGCACCAAGACTTCGCAAGTAACCAGCAGGGTCGAGCTGAGGGTCCGGAGGTCGAGGGAGATCGATCTTTGGGAGTTTGACTGGAGACATTGGGCCACCGGGGGATGTACTGGTAGCTGAAGTTCGATTGAGGGGGTTGCGGTTGGCGCCAGGAGCAGGAGATCTCAGGCTCGAGGAATGCGAGTTTACGCTCACATTGGATTGGGAGGTGTTGATGGCCTGGTCGCCCTTTGGCGTCTTGTCTTTACGAGAAAACAGGCCCATCTTGACGGGCTTGTCGGAAATAACGGTTACACAGTTGTTGTACAGAATCGAGGAAATTCGAGTTTGTTGTATGTAGAAACTGATTCTGGGCTGATAGAAAGACAAGACGAGAAAGCTGAGGCTTCGGGGAGGTGGGGCCTCTAAGAGCGATAGACTGAACTGGACTGGAGGGGAAGGGTCCGTGAGTTGGAGTGGGAGTGGGCGCGCAGTCAATCAAGTCAGAGGCGGACGGCAGAGGGTTGAGAGAGGGACGAGCGTCTGCGGTGCGTCTGCGTCTTGGTCGTAGGTGCGTCGAGGATCGGAACGAAGCGAGAAATGATTCGATGGCTACAGCACGGGATGCGCGGGCGTTGACCTCGTGTCTTTGATGCAAGGGAGCAAGCAATTGAGATCTGACAGGACCTGAATCAGCGTCTAACAAGTCTCTTTTCTGCTGCAGAAGCAAAAAAAAAAAAGAAAGAAAAAAGCTATGAACGACAAAAACAGAAAAGGTAGACAAGAGGGAAGGGGATGGGGTAGGAAGACGGGGCACGGCGCTTTTGAGGAACCCAAAGACCCAAGAGTCAGACAGAAACAGAGCCAAAGCCAGAGCCAGCTAGAACTAACAAACCCAAAAGGTCGAGTGAAGTGAACTGACTGACTGACCAGGGGAGACCCAGGCATCTCGGAACAGATGAGCAGAGGCAGTCAAAGTGTATCCACAACGGTACAAGGACCCTACCAGTGTCGAGCGAGTAGGAGAAAAAGAGGCGTCAGGGGTGGGAGACCCTCGACTCCTCTGCGGGGATTCGGGGGCTTGAAGGCTTGGAGCTAGACCCAGCAGCGGCCCAAGCAATGGGCGAGTTGGAGATGACCGAGCGTCGTTCGGGGCCCCTGAGTCCGTCGGCGATCGCGCAGGGTACAAGGGATCCGCAGGGATGGTTTAGAAGGATGCTCTGCCTAGCACTGCACCACAGTTAGTGGTCTCGCTGGCGGTTTTGGGGCTTTGCACTGGTGATATTCGACGGTTGCTGAGCTTGCTTAGGTCAACGGGTCTCACGAGTCAAAGGGTTTCTGGTGTATCTGCGATTTCTCGGCGTGAAATTGACCTCTGCGGATTGTTCGCCGAGCCGCAACTTTTTGGACCTGGTCGTTGTCGATGATCTTGCTAGGTTCAAAACTGGGGAACAGTTATGAAGCGGCTCCGTTCATGTTGATAACCTTATGAATCGCGAAAATGCTCTTGGCGACACGGCCAAGCATTTTATGATGCAATGGCGTATCTTATAGAACGAGGCTGATTCGGGTTTGGCTTTCAAGGTATGGAGGTGAGGAAGAGGATAGTGTTCCGTAAAGAAGAACCCTGGCTGCAGCTGCAGAATGGATGGGGTGTGTGATGCTAAGTGACAGCCTTGCTAGAATTGCCAAACTCAGCTAGGAAGGCAGACTAACTAAGCTATTGGAGACGGCTCGTCTTGATTGACGGCGAGCCACAAGACGGAAATGAGATGGACGCAACGAGTCATAAAAGATTCATGACAGTCTGCTAAGCGTCTGGTACATTTGCATAACGTCGATGTTAGTGGGTGACGGACTGTCCAAGATCAAGCACTAACAAGGCGGACTTGAAGACAGAAAATTGTTGAGGCCGAGCACAATTAATCGACATTCGACAATCAATCAATCACTCACTGTATAGGAATTGAAATCTCGAAATAACCGCCCGGGAAGAGGATCGGCACGAAGCGAGACAAGAAAATAGTCAACGATCAAGTCGAATTGTATGTGAAGTGAGACATTCTGGAATGATAATCGCGCATACGAGATCAACTCCACAATGAACCGATAGAAGCAGCTAAAAAAGAAAAAAAAGAAAACGGAAAAAGAAAGGTTCTCTCAACTGGCGGCAGGCAACCAATTCGGCAACGGGCATCGTATCCCCAGGCTAAAGCGTGCCTTTGTATTGGCGGTTTACGATAAACAACACCAATCGGTCGGGACGTCAAGCGAAAAGAGGAAAGTGGCTTTTTTTGCTTCGAGAAAAAAGAAATGACTGACTTGACAAGCGGCAGATTCTGTCGAATTAAAAGAGTATGTCAAGAGGGAAATGTTGGAGAAGAAAAGAGAAAAAAGTAAAGAAAAAGCAAACCAGTCAATTAGTGGTGTTTCGATCTTGAGAATCGAAAGATGTCGAGGAAGGAACTACGTTACCCAATAGACATGGCTTTCTGTTACTGAGATGAGACATGAGGCAAACGAGATATCAATTTCTTGTTTGCTTCATCAATTGATTCCATCATTACAAGCCTCTACTAGATACTCGTTCTACGGATATTCATCTTCTTTCGGTCCCCCACTTCAATCTTACTGCACCTGGCAAGGGACGGAACCGCACGTGGCATCAAAGACAGCCACGGCCCGGAGAACTATTGAATCTTTGAAAAACATATGCAATGTGATTGTGATATAAACATCCTCTGATGCAGAACAAGTCAACTTCAGAGTTCAGTGGTGATAGTATAATGACTCGATCAATTGAGCAATTTATGTCCCTTTCACAACATCCTATTTGGGCATGCTAATGTTGCTAGATTTCCGAGTCAGCCTCAATCCCACCCACCCAAGTCACTCTCTTTAACTCTTACTGTCAAGCCCTGCGATTTTCTATGAAAGTCTCCCAGGCACAATCACACTGTCACATTTGAACCCTTGTTCTTCCCCGGTGCATGATCCCTGTAGAAATCCAGGTACGTTTTCTACACATCTCTGGACTCTCCTCAACCACCTATCTCTCCCTTCGTCCTATCTCACTATCCTCTATGTAAGTATACACACACACTGCGCTGACTCGAGTACTATGATCCGCTAGCTCTTGTCGATCCCATCTTCGAGATGCAAGCCAGGATCTTTGTGCAGATTGTCCGGTTCGCTGATCTACCAGAGCATTGACCACGCACCACGGCCCAGTGACAACCGCTGCGCCTGTGTGGGCAGCAGGGCAGGGTATTCATTATTCGGTTTCCCAATAGCTTGCGGTTGGCCTGCCCTCTTTGGTCCCAAAAGGAACATTGGGGCTAAGGTAGTCTTACGCTTGACAAGGGAGAGACAATTTACACTGGTAAATCACCCGGGACTAGTGAGCACAAGTCAGGGGTAACCTACTGCACCTCGATCATGAGCGACAGAATAAGCCTTACGAGAAACGTCTTACTCCGACGATGACTCACCAAACATTGGGATGACCTGCACAAGTATTTTTGTCACCTCTGATCAAGGTCCCAAAGTTTTCTGCCCTCCCCTGGATTGGAATTGCATGCTCATAACGGCTTCTTCTTTCCATCAAGCTTCTGCTGACTCTCCCCCATGAGTTGCACTCCTGTGTCTATTGGTCGCCTGATGATAATAGCGTGGGCTATTAAGAGTCTGTGCGAGCATGTCTTTTAATGTTGTGCATCGTCAATCCACGCCTCACCCGCACGCACGAGCATGATGGTTTGTTAGTGACGTTACTTTCCACAGCACAACTTTATTTAAACGATATCAGAGTTTAAGCATGAATAATGAACAGAAATGCTATCTCACGGCTTCCTCACTCGTGACAAGTTCTCCCCAAAGTCTCGCATCATCGTCGATCTAGTCGATGAGTATCCACAGCTTCGACCCGACAGGCAAAAGAACCTTTCCTCACAGCAATAACAAGACAAAAAACAGAAGCTTGGTACCAAGAGTGGCTCTGACCCTTGATATCATCGGGCCGGATCGTCTTCCCCCGGCGGACCCAAGCCAAATTTGGTGCTTCACCGGGGGGTTATTCCGACTGCGCTTTTGAATCCTAGTCGGTTCTGTTCCTGGCTAAACGAAGCGGAACCAGTCAACCGCAGCCCAGAGAAGCCAAGGTTGCAGCGAGATTAGGGGGGATGGAATTTTGGAAATGGAAGCTCGGGAGAAGGGCTCACGAACGTGATGGCTCATGTGGAAAAGTGTCGCCTTGAGCATTCCAGTCGACGGGCAATATTAGCGACCCGAGAAACTCTCCAACGTCCAAGTTGACTTATTCAGGAGACCTTTAAGCGATTACACGCTAACTAATGAATTGGGTCTTGGTAATGCACTCAATCTTGCATATCCATTCCGCACCATTTTTACGATTGTCCCAATTCGGACAAAAGGGTGCCACGAACTTGGCCGATAACTATCTACAGTACAATGGCCGATATTAACGGTACATCCCCAATATCTCAGTAGCATTTTGCGTTGTTTTTCATCGCTGCTCATTTACCAGCTTTCACAAATCCCATGTCTCCCCAATAAAAACAAAACCCCCCTGCCACCGGGAATCTTCCCCGAACGCTCCCTCGGTTCCGTCATTTCATTTCCAGTTTCTTGTTAACAACGCCCTTTTTCCTTCCCATCTCCCCATCCCACATGGCAACCTTTCCTCGCTGGTAAACTCTCATTCAGCCTTTACTGGATATTGGCCATGTGTGTGGCGTCGGGCTTTCTGTATTAGGTTCAGCTAGGCTTGTCCTAGATACAAATCCGTGTCTGTGCCGTGCCCCGGACTCTGGACGGTTTTTGTCTTGCATGACTCTTGCGCTTTGATCTCCAGTTCACGCTGTGATGACCTGACTCTTATCCTTATCCCACTGCCAGGACCATCTTTGTGCCTGAGTTGAGAACATGTGAAGGCTGCCTGGCTGAGATAACAAGTCATCGAGATGATAGAGAAAGCAGTGAGAGATGCAAAGAAAAATATATCTTTTTTCAGGGTTCTCGAGGCAGCAGTAAATCCCCTGCCATTACCACGTTTTACCACACTCTGGGGACTCTTGACGCCGCAGAAGTGCATAAATCCCATCAACCCATTCCATGCATCTCCCAAAAAGAGACCATACCCGAATATCATCCAACACACGCCCATCTCCCCCTTCTTATCCCTAGACCCAACGACTTTCTTCGAGAACAACTCACCAGGGGCAATCCCGGACCGTTTCAGCCATGGCCAGAAACAGACCTTCCCTCCGAAGATCCCCTTCGCTTCGTTGACCAGAGAGCCGGTAACCTAGACTGTTCTCGTCATTTAAACTTTCTCGCTTGGGTTTCAGAATACAAATACGGGTTTTGTCCTGACTAACGGCGGAGGTTTTTTTGGGTGGGCGAGTGGGTGTTTGCGACAGGAGAGCAACAGAAAACGGTAGCTGACTCGCTTGAGGATGACGATTGATTGCCTGAAACGCACTTGGAATGACATGCTGGTGATGAGATAGATCGAAGCTTGTCTGTTTCCGGGTGAGGTTGGGCTGAAACTGAGGTTCTTTTTGAGTGGTGACAGTTCCGATGAGATTTAGTCTGGATGAACATGAATCGAGGATGATCGTTACGTCAACGATATAATAGGAGACATTGCAAGTGTCCAGAGTTGTCCAGTGCTTGCGCCTCGAAGACCAAGTTGGCTAAAGAATGCGAGTCTAAGGGACTCAACGCCTGGTGCCTGAACAGCATGAATGCTAAGCTTCGTCTCATCAGCAGCCACAAGCGGTTGAGAAGCTTAGCTCCTCGGAGGTGCTCATCAAGGGATACCCAACTGAAGATAGATTCGAGCGGCGTCGATATCTGAAACCACCTACCTTTGAGTTTATGCACTGATAAGTGCCCATGGTCTTTCAGCCTTATTCATGCCTTAAACTAGTTCAGCTGAGATAGCATGTCACAACATTCACGAGGCATAAACGTCCAGTTGTGGCATTCATATTAAGTTCACATTCACAAGTGATGAGTGTAATGTTTGCTTCGTCGGCAATGGGTTGCAGATAGAGTGATATGTGACTGTAGCTAACTGCCGAGTTGTTACAACGAGCCGTGTTTGACGTTGCGTATAAGCTCATGGATCATCAAACGTGCTACCGCGCGTATAAGTCATGTTACCTGACGATATGTCCATTGGTCAGGGTCCAGGTGGGATTGGGAGAAGGGCACGTATGGGAATAAGTGTAATCTGCGGATATCACCCTCAACTTCAGGCTCCACTGGCAATGTCTTATTGTTACGGAGTACTTTATATGAACCTAGAAATAGAAACCGAGGACGTCTTTGTTGACATGAATCTGGACCTGGTTCATATGGTGGTGGAGTGCTTAGCAGGCATGATATTCTCAAAGTTATTTGCCTAAGCTAATTGAGACCGACAGAGCGGACTGTTTAGCAAGCAACAATAACTTTGAGCTTATAAAAGTTAGTAAATAATCCAGAGGTAAAAGAGAGACCTTAGCAGTAATCCAAGGCATGGATTCGTGGTTGACTCCCTGAATTTCTCTTATACCTTAGCCTGTTGGAGTGACTTACTATGACGACATGTCTCGGGTAGGTTCTGAATAACCTCATCGCCTCAGACCTTCTTGAGAAATAATTAGTCGTGCTACAATTTCTGTTCCTAGAGCCAACGTAATTATCAAACTGTTTATGTGTGTTTTTACAGCTCACTGAGTAGGCTGTATCCTCTAGGCTTCTGAGTGTGATGTATGGGACAGCATGCTGCAGGTCTAATTGGTTGTAGACCACACCAATACGCAGCTTTCAGCTGATGTTGGTCACGCTCTTTTTATGAGCTATTCAGTCAAGGAACTCGCAGTAAACTCTGGAATATACAGAGGCCTCATGAGAATGAGGTTCGCGTCAGGCCGTATTGTCAAACTTTCTTCACTCACTCAGTAAATACATACATTCTATCGAATGGGAAGGAGAAGTTGGCCTCCATCTTCAGTTGAATGCTATCACTCGTCATCTTCGACTTTCAGCCTTATTGTATTACCTAGGTGGCGCTTTCCAAAACCAAGGCACATCAGCACAGCCTCATCAGGCTGTCAATTCGATCATTGTCATCCAACTTCACATCTCTTTCTTCATCACATCCCAATCATTTTGGGCACGAACTGCACGCATCGTTTACGAAATAGCTACATCGCGTTCATCGCTATCTGCGTGCAATCTCTGCGATGTTGGGTCTTGAGATTCTTGGAGCGATTGCGAGCTCTATCGCTCTGGTGCAAGCCGTCCAAGGGACACTCAAAGCTATCGACTTTCTACGCCAAAACTCTGATATGAAGGGGGAATGTCACAAACTAAGAAAAGAAGTAGGTTACAAGAATTAAGTTGGGAATCCCTTGTGCTAAAGATGGTAGATACTCATGATTGACTGCTTCATTATGCAGGCCAAAGAACAAACAGACCCGATGATGCCAGCACAACGACTCCTTGGATGTTCAGAACATCCACTAGTCTCCTTGACAATACAAGAGCTTGAAGAGATATTGGAAGACCTTAATGAGATTGTGGAGAAGTACTCGCGCTGTCGCAAAGTCCACGATCCGAAGAGGTACACGGATAAGGTCAAGTGGTTATCAGATGCAGGCAAAATCGAAGAGCTTCGAGAAAGAGCTCAGGCTACTAAGTCCAATCTACACATGGCCATCACATTTAGGGTTTCTTCTATGGTAGATAGGGGAAATGTGCGACAAGAAGTGTGAGTTCTCGGGGTGTCTTCTGTTGTCTAAACTGACATATTGGTAGTCTTTTTCACCGTGTTACACAACAGTTGACTTACTATACTCAAGAGACTCATGATATCTCTCAAACATTACCCAAGCTACTCCAAGGACCACAACCTAAGCCAGAAAGTTCAACCACGGGCGTAAAACCCGGGACGCAAAGCACAACAATACACGAGCCTGTTCCATCAGCAACGGAAGAGAACAGAATTACCCAGGACTCGGGAGCTTCCTTGACAAATGATACCGATCATGCCGTTACCGTGATCAAAGAGGAGAGCTTCGTTAGTGTGACATCCATCCAACCCCTCGGCACTCGTTCATGTGGCTCGAAATGCCAATGTCAATGTCACCGAGAACGACGAAACCGCACTGGCGCATGGGCAGTCTCCCTCTTCTCTTCGTGGCTCACTCATTATGATAAAACCGATGGCAATTCGAAAAGCAGATGTAGATGCAGGTCCAGTGTTGAGTTCGAATTTCGACTTCCAAGCTGGCTATGGGCAGGGGTCCTATCATTTCAGGCATCCCGAGAACCCAATATTAGCTTCTCCTTGCGCCTATCAAGGGTTCTTGAATCAGTCGATGACTTATGGGTTACAATGGCGAACCCAACCTTGCTAGAGACCCGTATTAGACAGGGGTTTGTATACTTCCCAGATGACACAGCTGGAAATGAGTGGCCCTTGTTATCGGTAAGTAAGGCAGGTGTACAATAGCGTGGCAAGTTTGTTGATGAGATTTCTAGATGGCATTGTATAATCAAAGTCCGGGCTGCGTGGAAATTCTTCTCAAGCTTTGGGAAAATATATTGCCAAGTCAGAGACTACCCAGGTTCGTGCATAGAAAAGCATGCATGCAACGATGCCACTGATGCTGGTTAGGAACATCGGATATGAACTTAAATCATATCAGACCAAAGGTGATAAACCTGAAATGGACATGGCAATAGACAAAATCTTGCCTTTTGTGCAAGACTGGGACGAGGTGAGCACAACTAAAGTTCACATAGCTGCAGCACGGGGAGGAGGAGTGTTGGACGCATTGCGGGAGCAACCTTGGGCCATTGACGAGCTCGACGAATATGGAGAGGCCCCAATCCACGTCGCAGCTCGCAGTAACAACTTCGAAGGACTCGGGCAACTGATGGCGGCCAAGGCTGACGTCAACCGGCAAACTCCTGGGGGCTATACCCCCCTCATGGCAGTAGCCGAAGACGGCAACGACACAATGATAGAGAAACTTCTGGGGCATAGCGAGTGCAGGAAATGTATTAGCCAAGGCAATGGCCAAGGTCTAACTGCGCTGCATTTTGCTGTCAATTCAGGGTCCCTAGCCTGTTTCAGACTGCTACTCGAGGCTGGAGCGCCTGTATCAAAAACCGATGAATATGGTAGAACTCCAATGACCTACCTTGCATGGGGAAATCAAGAACACCAGCAAGAAAGCTTCGATACGCTCAAACTTCTACAAGATTATGGGGCAGATATCGAATCGAAAGATACCCTTGGTTCAACGCCAGCATTGTGGGCATGTCAAAAAGGCAATGTCCCGGTCTTGGGGGCTCTTGTTAGGGCAGGGGCATCACTTGGTGCCATGGATTCGAATCGAGATAGCATTGTCCATGTAGCAGCCCTTTCTCACAACTTTGATGTTGTTAATTACCTTGTAGAGCAAGATCTTGAGGACATCGACCCACAGCTTCGAACCCTCGAAAGGAGCAGCACTCCTCTGGGCAGGTTAAGGTGGGTTTTTGAGGAATACTTCATGCATTCCACCATTGTTCCAAGTCAAGAGCAACAACAGACCTTTATCAAATTCTACTTCAGGTTGCTAATACGCGACTTGGGGCGTCATATGTCAACTCTTCGGAATATTCAAGAAGCAATAAAAGACAGAGACTCGGAGGCCACAACAGCGCTCCTCGATATGCTGATAAGGAGGAATGAGGCAGGTTTCCGGCCAGAACTTGTTGGCTGGTATAGAGGACTAAAGTTTTATGTTTCAGATGGTTATTGGGATAAGTTGAACGAGGCCATATGCGAGGAATATGATGAGATTTCGGAAAAAGCTGAAAGGGCGGCGATTGCGAGAGGGAAAACATTAACGGATCCTGAGATGGAGGAATTTTTCTAAGACCAACAAGGAAACAATAGGATATCTTATCATCAGGACGCAAAGTAGCAGATTGTGTATTCCTTCCAACGAAAGCTATCAACAAATCATCTCTTCTCCGCGAGTTCCTCTGTCCTTGTCTGTTGATCATCTCCCTGGCCATAAAGAACATGATCAGACAGATCCTCGATCTTCAAGAAACACTTTCGACCCTTGATAACCCAGAAGCCAAGTCCAATGACCAACATGACTCCAAATACAACAATAGCAAAGTTCATATCTCCAATGGCTGGGTTTGGGGACCCGGGGAAGAAGAAAAAGACAGTCGTGATGACAGTGTAGATGATGGAAATAATGTTGAGGGCTGGTCCAAATCTTCCAAGACCAAACTCTCCTCCAGCGGATAACTTATCGCGACCAACGGCCATCAAGACAGCGATAGGAATGGCGTATGAGATTGTCAATGCAATAGTGCTGACACTCAGGATAGCTGAGAGAGTAGTGCTCGAGAAGAAGTACAAGAATCCAAGGATGTTGATGAAAGCTCCTTGGAGGATCAGAGAGCGTGCAGGGACTTGCCAATAGGGGTCAACGTAGGCGAAGTAATCGCCGTATGGAAGACCTCGATCACGAGCAAAACTCCATGTCAGTCTCGAAGCTGAAGTCAGGATCGAAACACCCTGGCCAAATCCGTTGAAGGTGAAGAGAGCGATCAACACTGCACCACCTTTGAGACCAACGACATTCTGAACAACCTCAATGAAAGGGAATCCAGAGGGCGCATCCAAAGTTGTAGCAAGGTCTTGGATACAGAAGAGACAAGCAACCAAGAAGATAAAGCCTGAAATGGCACCCATAACAATAGCCAAGACCATTGTTCTCGGGGCATTTCGTCGAGGCGCAGGGATTTCTTCAACCATGTGAAGAACAGAATCGTATGCAGTGAGAGCATACGCAGACTGAACGAGGCCAAGGAACCAAACAACGCCATCAGCCCAACCCGTTTCGTTGATCCAAGTTCCAAAGACGAATTTGGGTGATTGATACTCGAGAGTTGAGTTTGTTCCAACGAGGATGGGAAGGGCGAGACAGAAGGCGATGAAGAGGCCGACGAAGCCAACGGCGACAAAATTGTTGAACCAGGGGAGGAATCTTTCCGAGCGGCAGCCGACGTAGTTTACAAACGTAAACAAGATGTTGATCCCAGTGTAGACCAGAAACATAACCCATCCATTGTTCATCCCCGTCCACTCAGGGTCAAACATGAGTTTCATCGACAGCACAAACTCAGCCATAAATGCAATCTGCGAAGCAGAAAGACACCACCATCCAACAACGCTGATAAACGCCGTCAAGTAACTCGCAAACCTGCCCCACGAAGTGTTCCAAAGCTTGCCCACCCAGAGCGCTTGTCCAAGAGCAGACGGCATACTAGAGCACATCTCACCAAGAGACATGGCGATGCACACATTGCAGAGTGTGACGAGGACAAGACCCCAGAGACAAGTAACAGGTCCGCCGTTCTGGATACCTGTTGCGAGAGATTGGGCGCAGACGGCCCATGTTCCGAGAATGCAGAAGGCGAGGGATAGCATACTCAGGGTGCTGAATTTTCGGGAGAGTGCCTGCTCGTGCCCGAGGGCTGCGAGGTCGAGGGCATCGCGTTCGGCCTGGTTCATTTGTGTTGTTTTCTCCATGGTACGCCAGAGCTTGAGTCGATGGTCGGATGAGTGTAGTAGAAGGGTGTGATCATTCTCTGGCAGTGAGCAAAACGAAGTATATAAAAGATGTATATCAGTATGATATTGAAGTCGATATGGAACTCTGGTATTGATATTGAACTGACATACGGGACATGGCCGTCTTATATATCCATCACTTATCTTTTACCCCAGACTCCAATGTTACAGCAGCCCGTGCGCTAGGAAACCTCCGCATAGAAACAACGTGCAAAGTATACACCCTTTTCAGTTTAGTGCAGGCGATCGGGTGGGTTTCCAACTAGAGAATAGATCGCTTCCAGGGTGACTCGGCCGGTTGGTACCTTATCTAACGGCCGCATTACCTCATGGGTTTTTGGAGGGGGAGCTGATAAGGATGGAAGTTGGAGATATTGAATCTAGAACGAGCGATTGAGGATTGTTATTGGTTGTTAATTTACGAACAGGTCAGCTATCGCTTTAACATTCCTAAGAGGGTAATGGGGGAGAGAAAAGGGAGGGGTCGTCATCTGCAGAATTTAGAGACTCGGTATTTATCACAGCTTCTTGTTTTCTGATTCCTTGAGAATGGCTTCTGTAAATTCCCATTTCGAGGAACGGCTGAGAACAGAAGCGTTCATCCAACTGTATGCGTTGTGAACTATTGAGAAGTAGTCGTTGAAAGAAGGGTCTATTGAACTTTGCTCAAAGAGCTGTGTCTATAAAGATGAAGCTGTATTCGCTACCCCAGGATCTACCTCCTCAAGCTCTTGCTATTAATACACACATCAATCTGCTATTCACACCTTGTATTGAACACCATGGCTGATCCCGAGTCTAACACAGTGGTTGGAAAAGAACAGTACGAAGAAACACGAAAGAACTGGCTCGACACAGCCAAAGCAGCCCAACAGGCCAAAAACGAAGCCAAGCAAAAGTACGACGAAGCTCGCCCCGGCACAACCTGCGTAGAATGGCTCTTGAGACAGGTCCGGTACTATCACAAACCCATGTTGAGCTTAGCTGACCCCTGCCAATAGAGTCCCGCATTCACCAGGGTCAACCATGCATTCGGTAAAGCCCAGGTCAAGTTCGACGAGGTCTATCTCGAGTATGATAATGCAGCGGCGCAGGCATGGATTGATGCGAGGAATACTGAGAAGAAGAGGGTTTGGAATAGGGATGAGGATGGGACGCCGTTCTTGATCATTCTGCCGGAGACGATTCCTAGGCCGCCTAAGACTTTGGAGGAGTTGTGGCGGGAGGATCCGAGCAGATATCAGTAGGATCTTTTTCTTGTTGGAGAAGTAGGTTAGTTCGTATTTACGGGCCGAGAGTTATTGGCATTCGTAAGTCGTTGTCAAGCTATGTAGGGATTAGGAAATGTTTTTGGCCAGATATGTTCGTGCATTAGTATATACTTCTGAATTCTGAGTTGGCCGAAGAGCCGTGTATTGTTGAGGCTGAGTACCAACTACAGCCAAGTCCACAGGGCTTATGCGTGCTGTAGGTAAAACGAACGTCAAGCAACACAATGTACTCTATCCGTATCCTCAAAACACAACCACCTCGCGATATATTACAATTGCAATCTCTTTACCCCGTGGGGAAGATCTCACGATGATCCCCAAAAGCAATCCATCACGTAAAAGAAACAAAACTCCATCATCTTTGATCGTGATAACAGCAAAAGCATGGACGTTAAAATTGGGCTTCGGCATTGACCAGGATCATCATCTCGGCCCACACACGTCAAAGATGGTGCTTGTACGGATTAGGAAAGTTCGGGCGACGAGACTGATAAGACGGGATCATTTGTTCTGTATCAAATTTTGGAATTATTTTGTTTGACTACATTGTCCCAAAGTTCAGGGTCCTTTTGATGCCCCCCTTTCTTCTCTTCATTTTGGCAATCTGGTTTCTGGTTCTCTGCGCACTTTGAATCTGGTTGAATTAGTTATGTTCAGAGGATGTGAATGTGAGATGGGCAACCTACTAAGCATAGTACACGGCCCCCTTCCTCCACGCTCTTCACCACGTCCTTCGACGCGGCTTCTTTTTTCCTGGTTTCTGATTGACTGTGAATATCACTGAATTACCAACTCTTTGCTTATGCGATAAGGTCGGCAACGTTCATGGGCATCTCGTCAATCTGGGTGGAGTAGTACACTAAAAAGTCAGCTTCATTCATGACCAGACGATATCAAGGAGACTTACACTCAATGTCTCTCAAGATGCGCACATCTTCGGTAGTAACAAAGTTGATAGCAACACCCTTGCGACCAAACCGACCACTTCGACCGATGCGGTGGATGTAGTTCTCTCGGTTGCTAGGAAGGTCGTAGTTGATAACTAAACTGACCTGCTGAACGTCGATACCACGAGCCCACACATCAGTCGAGATGAGAACACGGCTGTTACCCTGTCGGAAATCCTGCATGATGCTGTCCCGTTCCTTCTGGGGCATGTCACCGTGCATGCTGCTGACTGTAAAGTTTGCCTCGCGCATCTTGTCGGTGAGCCAGTCCACCTTGCGTCTGGTGTTGCAGAAGATGACGGCTTGCGTGATGGTGAGGGTGTCGTAGAGATCGCATAGCGTGTCGAATTTCCAGTCCTCCTTCTCCACGGCGATGAAGTACTGCTTCAGACCTTCGAGGGTCAGTTCGTCACGCTTGACGAGAATGCGAACGGGATCGGTCATGAATTTGGTCGTCATGTCGAGGACGTCGTATGGGAGGGTGGCGCTGACAACCACGACTTGAGTGGCAGGGGGGAGGTATCGGTACACATCGTAGATCTGCTCGCGGAATCCCTTGTTAAGAAGCTCATCGGCCTCATCGAGGACCAGCATCTTGATGTGTCTGGTGCGCAAGTGTCGTCGTCGAATCATATCAGCCACACGGCCTGGGGTGCCCGAGACAATGTGTTGACCGTAGTCGAGCTTGCGGATATCCTCTCCAACGTTTGTGCCTCCAATACAAGCGTGACATTGCACGTTCATGTAGTCGCCCAGAGCCATGACAACGGACTGAATCTGAGTAGCCAATTCTCGTGTCGGTGACAGGACCAAAGCTTGTGTCTCCCGCACCGCGGTGTCGATGACCTGCAGCATACTGATGGAAAAGGTAGCTGTCTTTCCGGTACCAGACTGCGCCTGAGCAATAGTATCGCGACCCTTGCAGACCTGAACGATCGCTCGAGACTGAACAGCAGAAGGCGACTCGTATCCGTAAGCGTAAATACCACGAAGCAAGTTCTCTGCCAAAACATTAGCTACATCACAGAGCAGACCCTCACGACATACCCTTCAGCGACATCGATTCGAAAGTAGGATGGACCGTAACCTCCTTGGAGGTGGAAAATTCCATCCTCTCATCGGCCTTTCGATCAATTCCTCCAGCGCTTTCAGCCATGATTTCGTCTGTTGTTGATGGATATTTGTAATGTGAAGAATTACGCTTTCGCGATGAAGTTGGGGCTTTTTCTGGGGTCAAAGTTTTGGTCTGCAACTTTTAGAGCAAAGACGTACATGGAGTGCGCGCCGGATATTCTTCGGTAGGGAATAGCGCGCCTGAACGCCACTGAAACTCGCGACAGGCTCCGTAATTTTTTAAGCATCGAGTTCATCTCAACTTAATCATTTGCATTCAGTTAAGATCATTATATTTTCAATTCTTGATACCCGGGAGAGCTTTTGTAGTCAAGCTTCACAAAGATGCTCGTTCTTGAGGAGCAGCGCTATATCCATGAGGATCTAGAGCGTCTGGAACAAGGTATCGCTGATCGCATTCGCGATGAGCCCAGACATGTGAGTTGCTTGAAACGCTTGGTGAAGCGTCCACTGACTTTGCAGATCCGTGATCGCCTCAACAGAGATCATGAGATTTCTCAATTATTAGACCAGATTCAGGTTCAGTCGAAAAACCTCCTGGACATCTACAAAGACGAAAACGGTGTCCGGTCGCAAGAGATCCAGCAGATTGGTACAGGCGACCCTTTCGCGGAGTTCTACAAGCAGCTCAAAGGTGTTCGCGAACACCATGAGAGATATCCCTACGAGCAAGCAGAAAACTCGGAGCAGCGATATCAGATCAAGAAATCGGATGGAGAGCCGATGCCCTCTATCGTAGACTCTCTATTTTCGGGAGAGGAAGCTTATGGACGATTTTTCGATCTCAACATCTGCCACGAGGCCTATCTCAACCTTCCCAATGTCCGACGACTCACGTATCTTCAATATCTCGAGAACTTTGACAATTTTGCACCTGGACATGGTGGAGTCACACGAGCCAACAAATTGACGGATCAGTACTTCAAATATGTCGGACAACTAGCAGAGTATCTCGAGAGTTTCATGCGACGAACACGACCGCTGGAAAACGTGGACAAGGTACTTGCGTCGTTTGACCAAGAATTTGAGACGGCATGGGACAAGGACGAGATTCAGGGCTGGGAGAAGGATTCACATTCAACAAACGCCACTGCAAAGGAGACCAGCACAGCAGAAGCTGTATGGTGCGAAGATTGCGAAAAGGAGTTCAAGAACGAAAACGTCTACAAGAACCATGTTACAGGCCGAAAACACATCAAGGCAGCCGAGCAGCGAAAACAACGACAGGAGCAAGACTCGCCAGCCAACGGCGCAACTGGAACAGTCTCGGCGACACGACTAAAAGAGCGCGCGGTGGCCGAACGAGAGTACAGAGTGAAGCGCCTAGCCAGCGCCATGAGCACCGAGCGAAGCGACACCAGAGTCAACGTCGAGCGCAAGCAAGGCATGACGGAACGCGAGCGCGCCCAAGAACTCGAGAACCTCTTCAACGCCGACGACACACCCCAAGAAGCCCAAGACGACGGAGAAGATGAAGACGAAGACGGCGAGGAGCGAATCTACAACCCCCTCAAACTGCCCCTCGCATGGGACGGCAAGCCAATCCCCTTCTGGCTGTACCGCCTGCACGGGCTGGGTGTTGAATTTCCCTGCGAGATCTGCGGAAACTTTGTATACATGGGTCGACGAGCCTTCGACAAGCACTTTAATGAAGCGCGACATATCTACGGTCTTAAGTGTCTGGGCATCACCAATACAACGTTGTTCCGCGATATTACCCGCATTGAGGAGGCGATGCAGCTGTGGGAGAAGATTCAGAAGGAGAAGAAGCGTACAAAGGTTGATGAGGGGAGTGTGGTCCAGATGGAGGATGGGGAGGGCAATGTCATGCCTGAGAAGGTTTACTTGGATTTGCAGAAGCAGGGATTGTTGTAGATGTATTTGTATGTATGGTAAACTACGAGACCGGAGTCTCAAAAATAATTCATGGAATTTCACGCGATCATGGCTTGTCTCATTACTCGTGATGAAAGGGGTCAAGGCATCATGACTTGATTAGTCATGACTCCATCGCCCCTCCAACTCACGCTCACACCTAGTAAACATCACCATCAATTCCATCATCAACAATCATGTCACAGCTCGCAAGACCTATACCAGCCCTTTACGCCGTATACGTGCTCCGTTCAACGAAGCGCCATGCATCAATCTACATAGGCTCAACGCCCCATCCCCCAAGACGTCTGAACCAGCACAATGGTATGGCACGAGGCGGTGCAGTGCGCACCTCAAAAGACACACTGCGACCATGGGAGGTCATGATACTTATAACAGGATTCCCAAGTTCCATTGCTGCCCTGAAATTTGAGTGGGTTAAAGCCGTGATGTGTGAAGTTTCTGGCTAACTGAGTTTTCACAGATGGGCTTTAACGAACCCTCATTTAACAACACATATTTCAACAGAGGAACGCATTACGACAAGGGCGCCTAGGAAAAAAGGACAGCGAAAGTCCCGGAAGCCTATTCATAGTCTGAGATCTGTGGTATCGAATCTTCATTTGCTTGTTGGTGTGTCGAGTTTTGCACGTTGGCCACTTACCCTGCACTTCTTTGTACCAGAGCCCAAGAAAGCTTGGGATAATTGGCTAAAGGCCAAGGAGACAACACCTCGCGAGGGTATCAAGATCATGGAAGACTATGAACCAGATGAAGGGTCAAACGGGACCAAATCTGCTGAGCCCTGGGGTATTCGCGCCCTGCCACTGGATTATGCGCCCATAAAACCATACGTCGAGAAGGCGCACAACGTCGTGAAGTTTGAACGAGAAGGGAACTGTGTCCACTGCCACGAAGCACTAGAGTCAGGAAAAGGACTTCAACCAATGTGTCCCCACGACGGATGCGAAGCAATGGGCCATCTCGACTGCTGGTCAAAACACGCCCTCAAGGGTGAACCAAAAGAGATATTGCTTCCGTTATCATGCACATGTCCAAGCTGTGGCGGCAAGATAAACTGGAGCGACATGATGAAGGAGCTGACTCTTCGTGTACGGGGACCGAAGGAGGTTGCGAAATTACTCAAGAAGAAACGGCGGACGAAGAAGGAGATTGCGGCTGAAGCTGCAGCTGAGGAGGATATTTGAGGATGGCTTGTTTTTTTGCTTTTGGCGTTAATATGAAGATACCCGCTCTGCATTTCTCAAATTGTTGTCAATGTTTGATGTTTCGGATGTGAACCCATGCTTTTGATCAATTGGTGACTCCAGCTCGATAGCTGGTTGCCATGATGGTAGTGCAGAGAAAGTTTAAGCCCTCGAATTAAGGTGTTGCTGTCATTCTTTTTTTGCACCACGTCAAGAAGCAAAAAAAACCGGTGAGGCTGGACCAGTATTACCTTAGCGAAAGGCCTGATAAGTCCTTGCAAATGCACCTGGGTCTCTTTGTCATCCAGGGCTGAAATCCCAAGTTTTCTTGCTCCAGGTACTCTGCCAATCTGCCTGTCTGTTTGTAGCCTCACCCAAAACATCGTGTGCCCCGGTTCCCCACGCAATGATGCTGACCAGGACCCCGGCGTTTGTGCTGAACGTCATCTCATCGTGATTGGCTCGTAAGCGGTCCATTATTAACTAACCCCTGTTCATTGAGAGTTCGATATCAGATTGGATTTTTTCTGGGCCCGCCTTTTGTCTCTGTGGCCGTCAGACTTTTAGGGGCATGCCGTCGCTATTGAGCGGGACAAAAGGCAGCCACACAACTGGACAAGGAATATGATGATGCCAGTCAGCGCGTGACTGGTTTGAATGTCACCCATGCTCTGCCGCATTCGGATACCTCCTTCTCCATGACGACGTGGCCGTAAGATAAATATTTTCTCGTCTGTCAGACTTGTCCCCTTCGCATTGATCGTGATATTGATGCTGAATGTGTCGGGTCAGAAGCTGGCGATGCTCAATGGATACCGATATGCCTCATAAGGCTGTGGCATTCTCCCTGAATTTAGCGGTTGCATCGCAAACGAGCTGGTTAGAGTTTGACTAGACCCAGACGCTACATTGACCGCGTGCCGACACAGAGCCTTTCTTCCAAACCGACATCTTCTTTGTTCTTGACAGTGGATGCTACTTTTGTGGACATTGACGATGTGATTCTCAATAATGGGGGCACCGCCGGCCGGATGTCGTCGCTAGTGGGTCCGCCACATGAGTTTTCGGGGCCCTGTATCAGGACGACGTTTTTGAGCGCTGAAACAGCCAACCAAGACTTGATTGGAAAGAAAAGGCATCGTTGGAACGCGATATGGCCTTTAATACAAAAATAATGATACGATCGGCATTTTAGAGTCGTAGTTGTCCAAAAAATCCACTGCAATTCTTGTACTTGCTGGTCCGAACCCACCGGGCCCTGCCTCCGTACAGTCAGTGACAGAGAAGGCGGCGGGTACTTGTGCCTGGCGCCAGAATCGTGCTAAATAGAGGTACCTACCTGCCCGTCCAGTCCACTTTTGTCTTTGGCGTGCACTTACCAGGAACCTCCTACCGCACCCTGGCCTGGGCTTCCTTCCCTTCACACCCTCGTCCCTTGTCCCTTCTGGGTTCCCTTTGTGTGTCTAGGTACCGTCCGTCCTTCGTCGCTCGCTCGCGCCTCCAAGATCTGGGATTCCCTCGACCCATTCCCACCTTCCCAACTTCCGTTCCCACTCACACCCTTCACCCTCCGCTCCTTCCTCACTCTTAATTCTTTCATTCAGCATCAACAGTCCCTATTACAGTGGCTGACGGGTTATTTCAAGCTATTACCACTACGAACATCAACTTGGGGTACTTGATTCGAAAGTCACGATAACTTCTGTGTGTTTTGCACAGTCGGCCTTTTTATATCGACTTACCCGTGAGTATATTCCGTGTTAGTTGGAGATACTCCCTCCTACTCCCTTCCATGGTATCAATCAAGCACAACTCACCACTAACATTAGACTCCAGGTGCGAAGCTCGATATACATCGCCTTTCAAGTCATCATTGATACTTCGGTCCCCGTCGCGATTGAGACCTTGTGGCTTGCGATGCTGGTGAATTATTGACGACGGCCTGCCCGAGTATGAAGTCGACGTACGCCGCGTAATCGTAACGCTCGACCGACCCCAATCCGCTCCTCTTTATTAGTCGCCGCTCAACACATCGTCGTCCGCTTCCACCATGGTGTCAGTGCCAACAGTAGGCGCCGCGGCTCCTGCAGCCGCCCACAGCACGAATGCAAGCACGCGAAGCTCACCCAGTGCTCCTGCTGGCACCTCATCGAAACCGAAACCCAAGGTGAATTCTAATGGATACCACCCGATCAATCCACAGACACCTCTCAGCTCACTCACGAGTGCTCCGCTGGATCTTACCTCCGTTGAGCGTCGCGGACAGCCTACCGCAGTCAGGGAACCAGTCGTCAAGCAGAGCCGTCCTCACGGTCTACAAGAAGCACCGACGTACCGCCCAACGGAAGAGGAATGGAGAGATCCTTTCGAATACCTACGGAAAATCACACCTGAAGCAAAGAACTTTGGCATCTGCAAGATCATTCCACCAGATTCTTGGAATCCAGACTTTGCCATTGATACCGAGGTGCGACAATCGGCGCAATCCCAGCGCGTTCAAGCTATCAATGTGCGATAGCTGTCGGTGATTTGTGCTAATTGATTAGAAATTCCACTTTAGAACCCGAAAACAAGAGTTGAACTCGGTGGAAGGGAGTATGTGTTACTCATTTTGACATTATCGCACTCGGCTCACATGTTGCAGGTACACGTGCCAACCTTACATATCTTGATGGCCTCTCAAAATTCCACAAACAACATGGCACCAATCTACATCGCTTACCGTACGTGGATAAGAAACCGCTTGACCTTTATAGATTAAAGAAAGCGGTCGAGTCGCGGGGCGGCTTTGAAAAGGTTTGCAAGCATAAGAAATGGGCAGAAATCGGCCGTGATTTGGGCTATAGTGGGAAGATCATGTCCTCTCTTTCGACTTCACTCAAAAACTCTTACCAACGATGGCTTTGCCCATATGAAGAGTACCTCAGACTCGCGAAACCCGGAGTTCACCAACAGCTGGAGCAAGAGTATGGTGGACCATTGACCCCGAGTCCTGCGCAAACTCCAGCTAAGCGATCAAATGTCAACACACCTCTCAGCATCCGAGGTGATTCCCCAGCGCGCAATGCTTCCGACGCACTCCAGGCCAACATAATTGGGGTGAAGAGGGAAACGGATGGCGACACGCCCATGCCCGATGCCATATCTTCTCAAGCTCCAACATCTGGTGGATTCACACCAGTCAATTCGGGCGGGTTTACTCCCGCGAATGCTGGCTTCACAAGTGTCAATCGCAGTGTGACCAGTGAGCCAAAAAGCTTCACCCCTGACCCTAAGCGATTTGACAGCCCTGCCTCTTCGGCAAAGAATACTCCGGACAATCGAGCCTCCAGTCTAAAAGAAACAGCATTGAAGCGTCAGCTAAGCTGCGAAAGCTCATCTGAATCGGCCAGAAAGGACACTGATATTGAGGATCCTGAATCGGCTAGCGGCCGCCGCAGCAAGCGACTCAAGAAAGGTGAGTGATGATTGTTGGATTTCTCTTCCCTGCTGTCAATCCACATTGTCGCAACGTAGAGCATTTCCGTTTCCGACTTGAGGACCATACGCAGGGATTTTAGCTGCGATGACCGATCTCGCTTTTCATTGGCTCCATGATCATGGACTAACATTTCTGTCGTAGATGCTGTACCCACTGTGGCTGGATCGCACATGACGCCATTCCGTCCTTCAGTGCCCAGGATTCCGCGAGAAGAGCCACCACCGCCAGGCGAGGTAAGTCAAGTCACCCTCAAAGGGGGATAAGCTGACTCTGTAGAAATGCGAAACTTGTGGTAATGGTGAAGATTCTGGTTCTCTACTGATTTGCGAGTCTTGCGACCATTCCTACCACCCAGCATGCCTCGACCCACCTCTGAAACGAAAGCCGGATAACGAATGGAACTGCGCACGATGTCTGGTTGGAGATGGCCAGTTCGGATTCGAGGAGGGTGGGCTTTACTCGCTAAAGCAGTTTCAGCAAAAGGCGAACGACTTCAAGCAGGGTTACTTTGAGAAGAAGATGCCATTCGACCACGAGCTCAACTGTCATCGACCTGTCACCGAGGAGGATGTTGAGACTGAGTTTTGGAGATTGGTTGCCGACCTGGAAGAGACGGTTGAGGTCGAGTACGGAGCTGATATCCATTGCACAACTCACGGCTCAGGATTTCCGACCGCGGAACGACACCCTCAAAACCCGTATGCGACTGATCCTTGGAACCTCAACGTTCTTCCGTTCCACCCTGAGAGTCTGTTCAGACATATCAAATCCGATATTTCTGGCATGACAGTCCCCTGGGTCTATGTCGGTATGATCTTTTCGACATTCTGCTGGCACAATGAGGATCACTATGCATACTCTGCCAATTACCAGCACCTTGGTGCAACCAAGACTTGGTACGGTATCCCGGGCGAGGACGCTGAAAAGTTTGAGAATGCTATGAAGGAAGCCGTCCCAGAATTGTTCGAAACACAGCCGGATCTACTCTTCCAGCTTGTCACGCTATTGACTCCCGAACAATTGAAGAAGGCCGGAGTTCGTGTATATGCTCTGGATCAGAGGGCTGGCCAACTCGTCATTACATTTCCACAGGCTTACCATGCCGGGTTCAACCACGGATTCAACTTCAATGAAGCTGTCAACTTTGCGCCACATGACTGGGAACCTTTTGGACTGGCTGGTGTTGAGCGATTGCAACTCTTCCGAAGGCAACCGTGCTTCTCTCACGACGAGCTTCTCTGGACCGCTGCGGAGAGTGCTGCAACAGGCTTGACCATCCAAACCGCGAAATGGCTAGCACCCGCCCTCGATCGCATACACAAGCGAGAGTTGCATCAAAGGGAACAATTTGTCGCAAGACATCTTGAAACAGCACCTCATCACTGTAAAATAGGAGGAGGCAACGAAGATACATGTTCTTTGACACTTAAGATAGAAGACGAAGATGTTCAAGACGAAGACGAGCAGTGTTGCAGTTACTGCAAGGCTTTCTCGTATCTGTCACGCTTCAAGTGCCTCCAGTCGGGCAAGGTACTTTGTCTGCTTCACGCAGGCTATCACACTTGCTGTGATCTGCCCGAGCAAGCTCGATTCCAAGGCGAAGGACACATCCTTTTCTTCAGAAAAGCGGACGAGGACATGGAGTCGATCTACCGCAAGGTCATGGAGAAAGCACAAACTCCCGAGCTATGGGAGGAAAAGTACGATAAGCTACTTGATGAAGAGGCGAGGCCGTCGCTCAAATCACTACGTGCGCTCCTTCACGAAGGCGAGCGCATTCCTTACCCTCTCTCTTCATTTCCCGTGCTCCAGGATTTCGTTAACCGATGCAATGATTGGGTGGGCGAGGCAACAAACTTCATTGTAAGAAAGCAGCAAAACCGACACAAGAATGACAAAGCCTGGCAATCAAGCATGCGAAAGTCGATCGGCAACTCTGAGCAGGACCAGAAAGAGAGAGAATCTCGGAATGTGTCAAACATTTATCGACTTCTTGATGAAGCCGAACGCATTGGTTTTGACTGCCCAGAGATTTTCCAGCTTCAAGAGCGCGCCGAAGCTGTCAAACATTTCCAGACGACTGCAGCGCAGGCTTTGAGGAACACCTCCACCTTGTCACAGAAGACGGTCAAGGAACTTCTTGAAGAAGGGCGCGGCTTCAATGTGGACATCCCTGAGGTCGATCAATTGATGAAGGTACTGGAACAGTCAGAATGGAATGAGAAAGCCTTCGCCAATCGAGGAGTGTACATGACTCTTCAGGAAGTCCAGGATCTTATTGAAGAAGGATGCAAACTTGGCATTCCAACATACAACGACCATTTGACCTTCTATCGCGATCAGATGCACGCTGGGCAGCAGTGGGAGAAGAAAGCCAAGGAACTCATTGTGGCTGAGTTTGTCCACTACCCACAGCTCGAAGCACTATCGCGTCAAGTGCAGATCAACGTGCTTCCCGTTTCGCAGGAGACTCTGAGCGCAGTTGATCAAATCCTTCACAAACAACGAGAAGCTCAGCGCCAGATCGTTTCATTGCTGGACCGGTGTCGACTCCCTGATTTGCACGACCGGCCCAAGTACTCGGAAGTCGTAGAGATCCAGAAGAGATTGGAAGACCTCAACTCGAAACCGGATGGAACTCTCGAACTTGAAAACGAACGAAAGCGTCATGAGGATTGGATGCGAAAAGGCAAGAAACTCTTCGGTAAATCCAACGCCCCTTTGCATATCCTCAAGAGTCATCTTGAGTATGTACTAGAGCGCAACATGGATTGCTTCGACATCGAAAACGACACGCCTCGAATGCCCGGGGAGCCGGTTTCAAGAGAGGTCAGCCCCGAGCAAGGATCCAGCAAATGGGACGAAAGTCGAAACCGACAAGTCTTCTGTATTTGCAGAAGGGTAGAGGCGGGAATGATGATTGAGTGCGAGATGTGCCACGAATGGTAAGTCGTCACGAGAATGTTTTACACGTTACTAACACCACTAGGTATCACTACAAATGTCTCAAGATTGCCCGTGGCAAGGTGAAGGAGGATGATAAGTATACTTGCCCTATCTGTGACTGGCGGATGAAGATTCCCCGAGATGCCTCGCGACCGAAGCTGGAAGAGTTGCTGGCCCTCGCCGAGGAAATGGCAGCATTGCCCTTCCAACCTGAGGAAGAAGAGGTTCTCAACAAAATCATCGAAAACGCACAGAATTTCCGAAACCATATTGCCAACTACTGCAACCCGCTGTTGTCTACGGAAGCTGAGGCAGAGACGCAACGATTTTATCTGCGCAAGATTGAAGGTGCGGAGGTCTTGCTCACATACGAGACCAATTTCTTCCGCCAAGAACTTCATAAATGGTGCCCCGTGGCCCCCGAGGCTCCGCCGATCCAGGAGCAGTCCAGAAGCACACGAAAACCACGACCGACCAAACTGCAGAAGATGTTGGTTGAGTACGGCGTTGACAATCCTGACGACCTGCCGGAGCACGCCCGAGGAAAGGCGAACAGTCTGCGCCGCAAGGCAGCCAACGCTGAAGCCGCAGCAGCCGCGGCGTCGCATTCTATGGGTGGAATCGGATCCGGTTATGGAGGGTCGGGATACTACCCACGTTCCGGTGAAGCTGGCAGCCCCAATAGCCACGGGGACCGTCGTGAATCGCAGTCCTCAGGCCATTCAAGAACCAATTCGGTAAGCCTGGGCAATGGCATGCATGCCGGACCCCTGGGAGCTGGCGGCCCGCAGCTGGTTGTTGACTACTCCTCAATGTCTTTGGAGGACAGAATTCTCCAAGGTCACGACGATGGTCTCAACTTCCAAACCGATGCCGAGAAGAGCAAAGCTTTGGAAATTCTCGCGAGGACCGAGCTGGGTAGAAAACAAGCCGAGGCCATGTGGGGCCCCAACGTTTGGGGAACTGGACGTGGATCTATTGAGAGACGCGTATCCAATCCGATAGACGAAGAAATGATCAAGCATGAAGATGGCAACGTGGATCAAATGTTCAAGGAGATGACGAACCAAGACGAAGATGACGAGAAAAAGATCGATGCTGGGGGAGATGTCACCATGACCACGGCGTCCTTGGAAAAGGAGAGAAATGGGATGGACGCTCTTCTAGACGGGGAATGAGTTTGCAGGGGATGGGATGACAAGGGGTGAAGGCGTTTTCGTTCGGTTTAAAAATACCAAGAAGGAAAAGGAGTCAGGCCGGGTCGGTTATGCCATTTGGTGTTTGTTCTTGAGCCAATTTTGTTTGTACGAGATCCATACAAGGGCGTCTGAGATGGGTGATTCGAGAATACCACATGACACACATGAGGTTGTACTGGTTATCAGACCAGGCTATGTTACATAAACAATGGGCGGCTACGTTAAGTTATTAATGAGATTATTTCACTCAAAACTCTAAACATGGTTGTGATATATTCTCCAGGGCGTTGAGCCCGGACATCTAATGGGACAATGGCTAATAAACGCTGTACCCGCCTGTTTTCCTAGAAAATTTGATGATGACAACTTGGACCCGACCGAATTTGTTGAAGACATGGCCTCTTTCTTTCTTTTGTCCCAGAACCGCCCTTTGAAGGAGAACCTTTCCTGAACCGTAACGCCAAAAATGCAGATAAATCAATGGTGATGGTACTCGGTGCGTGTCTCATGAGATGCACCCTTCCTATACATGATTAATGTTCTTCATAGGCTTATCGTTTCCATCATAAGCATGTTGAAGAATGCTTCGGCCCAACTTTGCGACCGTATATACTCTCTATCGGTTGATACCGATAAGGTTGAGGAACTCATTGCGCGTCTTGGACTTCTTCTCAAAGCAGCCAAGGACACAGCTCGTGATGGTGCTGGTGGTGGTCTTTTCGACACCACGCATCACCATGCACAGATGGCTAGACTCCATGACCACGGCGACGCCCTGGGGCTTGAGGATCTCCATGATGGCGTGGGCGACTTCCTTGGTGAGGCGTTCTTGGATCTGCAGACGGCGGGCGAACATCTCTGCGATTCGGGGGAGCTTGGATAGGCCGATGACGGTCTCGTTGGGGATGTAGCCGATGTGCATCTGCGGGGGGGAAAAAGTCAGCTGTTTGTTTCGTGCGATTTCGGAGGGGGAGCGCAAACCTTGCCGGTGAATGGTACGAGATGATGCTCGCACAGAGACTGGGAATTGTTAGCTGTATTTTTGCAATTGAGTGACGAAAAGAACTTACAAAGATCTCAATGTCCTTGACGATGACCATTTCACTATGCCCCTCTCGGAATAGAGCTTCGTTGACCATGGTTTCAATGTTGTCCTGGTATCCCTTGGTCAAGAAGAGCAGGGCCTTTGCGTAGCGCTCTGGCGTCTTGAGAAGACCCTCGCGATCGGGATCCTCACCGACACACTCGAGAATAGTGCGCACAGCACCACTCATACGTTCCAATCGCGCAGCCTGCTGTTCCTCCGTCTCCTCTCTGCGCTCTCTCGTTCCCCGACCTAATACCGTCAGTAAGCGTAACCACTACCAGTACCTCTAGGTAAAAACATACTGGGTCGACTGAGCCCATCAAAGTCAATGACAGGACTAGGAGATCTAATCTTGACCACAGCGCCCTCTTCTTCAGGAACGCTCTGGGTCGCAGCAGCGCGACGCTTCCGAGGAAGAGGTTCATCGCGGGGATCTCGCGAAGCTTTGGCCAAGCTATTGCGACGCTGGGCGAAGGCACTGGGCTTTGCGCCATTGACAGCGACAGCGTCGCCGTTCTTTCTCTTCTTCTCCTTGCGCTCGCGACGGCGCCTGCGGGAGTCGTCGCTGCTGGACGAGGAGCCCGAGATGCTTGCGACGTCGTGGGATCTCTTCTTTCCGTCTTCGGAGGTAGGCATGGTGGCGATGTGAATTGGAGAAGAGTTAGAATTGAGAGAGGGAGAGAGAGAGGATGGAGGAGAAAGAGGGGAAATAAGTACTATGTACTCTTTATGAATCAAGTCAAGAGGAAAAAAACAGGCGATAATTGGCGACGAGACTCAAGCCAAAGAGTAAAGTACGGAAACCGAATTGATTGAGTCAGGGTCCAAATGTCTCTCTCACTCGAGTCTAAGCCAATGACCGGATCCAAACGCCGAAAAAATTAGAGGGGCTCCACGGGATTCGCGGGGAATGGGCTTCTGCTTCTGCTGCAATTATTTTCCCACGCGGGTTTGCTTTATCTTATCAGCAGCTGTTTTTGACGTCAACGGGCCTAGCAGCTTTTGTCTCAGACTCTCTCTCAGTGGTTGGCAGAAACGGTCGTTGGCGCCGTGGGGTCCGATCATGTGGGTACGCACGTGACTGGACATCACGTCCGTGCCGTTCGGAATAGCAGACGCGTACATGTGCCTGATGCACCGGATCATCCTCCGAAAGCCGTGACGACGAGAGACGCCATCTTGTGAACGACTTTGCGAAAAACGCCGATATCGAAGAATACGTATCTTTCTGGAAGAACGCCTTCTCGGAGAACGTCGCTGTTGCTTGCTTAGTCACAGCGCCTTTCATTTCGAACATCTCCCTTTCACCACCAAGCGTCACATCACGATGGCTTCTCCGCCGTACGCAACCTCTCCATCGGGAATGTCACCTCCCTACCCATCACCCGCTCAGATTCCTAACAAGAAGCGCCCATCAACGCTCGACGGCTCTGCACCTCCTCACAAGCGCCGCAAGCCCTCCCAGACCTCCGTCTCAACAATTTCCGCCGCGCATCCCCTCCGCCAAACATCCTTCCCCCCCGAAGCACGATCTCCATTCCCGCGGTCTCCATCCGTTGATGCTCAATCACACGTGAGCGGCAGTGCAGTCAGCACAACAGCCAGCGGCGCACCAAAGAAGAAACGCGGCCGCAAAGCGAAGAACGCTAAGGCAGATGATGCTCGTGAACAAACGCCTAGCCTTGTTGGAGGACGGGCGCCTACTGCTGTGAGCGGACAGGGGGTCGAGAAAGAAGATGACGATGAGGATGATGAAAAGGCTGAGATGGCGCTTGAGGATGTCGTTGCGAGAACGCAGGAGCAGAAGCAGGAGGAGATTCGACTGCGAGCTATGCTTGTTGAGGCTTTTGATTCTCAGCAGTATAACCGATACGAGCTCTGGCGTGCAGCTAAATTGGCTGATAGTGTCGTCAAACGAGTATGTTTATCTCTACGGGGTTCAAGTCTTGATACTGACAATTACAGGTCGTCAACGCTACGGTTTCTCAATCGGTTCCACAAAATGTCAGCACAGCAGTCAAAGCTGTGGCTAAGCTCTTCGCTGGTGAAATCATCGAAGCCGCTCGCAATGTACAGGGAGAATGGATCCACGCAGGAGAGAAACAAAGCGAACTACCCACGCCTCCCCCATCGACAAATGATGACCCTGCCGCAGCAGAGGAAGAGATTGATCTCAAGCGCGGTCCCCTCCGACCTGATCATCTACGCGAGGCCTGGCGCCGCTACAGACTATCTGGGGAGAGCCGCGGTGTAGGCGTGCAGCAACTCTGGCATGCCCAGCAGGGCGATGGAGTTGAGCGCTTTTCGACCCGTACAGGAAAGCGACTTTTCAAGTAAGCTATGACGAATAGCAGGCAGCTACGATAAGGATGAAGGAGACTGCGATGCGAAAAAGAGCGAGTCACGATGGGTGGAAAGGAGATTGCACAGTATGATCGCCAAGACATGGTCCAGATCAGTGACATAGACCTGACTTGACAGATATGGAGATGGGATGGAAATTCTTTCAAGCGTAATAATGATACCCCCAAAAATCCTGAACAAAACAGGGAATAGAACTTTGTACAATACTACCCAAATCAAGAACATGAACGAGGCATATGCCAAGAAACGTCGTTTATCGGAAATAACAATGACCCGAATGAATGAATACTCACAGTCAGTCAGTCACTAGACAAGTACCTTGTAACTCGTAAAAGACCGAAACTTGCTCATATTGATCCAGTGGGCTGATGTATTTCCACGTGGTTGATCGGGACTTGCGCAAATCAGATACTGAAAGGAGTAAAGCTTTGCACGGCACAATTTATCCAGATTGACAAACCTTGTGTACGAAGTCACGAATGACATTCAAGTGTTCCTGTGCCTTTTAGACCTTCGTATACTAGCCGCTCTAAACCCGGCAAATAAGGCACTGCCGGCTGAGTCTGGGAGTGTGGGGAGCTAGCAGAAAAGGATGTTGGCTGTAAGACGAAGCTCGGATTTAGCGCACGCCATTTCAGTCAGAGAGTGCCAGGGTGGCTGCTGTTGATAGGGAGCAATTTCCGTGGAGTGGAATCATCTTGGATCGCTGATAATACAACGCTCGTACTTGGCCGGCGGTAATATCTATCTCATGAGACTTGCCAAGCGGGACCGCGGGGCATATGGGAAAGTCGGCACGTACACAGCCACTTTGTGCAAGTTGTAGCTGTTGAACAGTCTTGATCGATTGGAGCCAAGTCTTGGCTGCTGAGGTCTCGACTCTTGACCTTGACACTCTGACAGTGGGCTCCGCTTGTCTTGTCTATCAAGTGCGGAAACTCCTACGGCCTTTTGTATGATGTAGGGAATACCTTGGCCAGGCTGATCATGATGGATGATGTATCAGCCTCGGTTCAGCATGGCCAAGAACACCATGTCATCGTTTGGTCAGCTCGTAAAACCAACAGATCTCATTCTGACGAAGGGGAATCCTTCAGTGACAGCTCCAATGCCCAAGGAGTTCAGACCTGGTCTTGGCAAACCTTGCAGGGCCTAGACTCATCAATCGACATTCTGTCCCTGAGCTCACCGACCCTGCACCAGTGGTCTCTCCTCCAAGGAGATTGGTCTCAAGCTCGCCCTTCATCACCTTAAATCGTCAACATCGCAGCTTAATCGGCTATGAGGAGCCGAGAGGCTTGCTTGGCGGTCGGCTGGACCGAAAGACCGTGGCGCAGCAGCTGCGAGCCCAGCAATGCGTTGAAAATTATGGGGCGCCTAGTCCTCTGGGCATCCCGCAATCAGAGACAGAGCTAGCTCCCTGTAGCTCCCTGTAACACTCGGGTCTTATTCAGTCAAGGGAGGTTAGGGCGGAAAACTCGACAAGTGTATCCACCAGCTTCTGCCTGTAAGCAACGTTTCACAGGCAGATTGTAATTTGAGCCTTTGCGTGAGATGGTCGGGTCGCTTTGAATTGCTGTAATTATTGTAGAGAGCTTCAGGAAACTCTGGTTGTGTTAAGCTTTGGAGCTCTTCTCGAAAAAAGACCAATAAAGTCAACAGGTCCGATTGAACAATGTAATGCACGAAGTCGTGATAGGGTTGCCATGGTTCAATATGTTTAAACATGACTGGCGCTAGCGTTCCTTGACATCGGCTGGATCTGCACCGTCAGGACATGGATCTTTCGCCAAGAAGTCAGTGCTTGGCCATCAACGCGCGTCCTGCTTGGCGAGTCAAACGGTACCTACATCAAGAAGAGCTCAAGTCTCATATGGGCTGGCTTTCGCCGCCATCATTGACGTAGCTTAGACTTTGGATCGGCATCCAGATGAACTGTATTTGCCAATATGACAGGAGGAAAGGTGAGTTCTGATCCTCATCTTGCTGGTGATTGTCGCCAGCTGGGCTCGTCCCGTTTTGCAATGTACTTTGTCTGACACATTCCCCTGCAGAAGGAGGGCTCAACCAACCCATCAGCTGTCCGGATTCGTGACAACCAACGACGGTCCCGTGCACGACACAAGGAGTATGTCGAAGGTCTGCAGAAGAAGCTTCAAGACTATGAGCGCCGAGGTGTTGAAGCGACGTTGGAGATGCAACAAGCAGCTCGCAGTGTTGCTGTCGAAAACTCACGCCTAAAAATCCTGCTAGGGTACCACGGCATCACTAATGAGGATGTCGAAAAGTTCTTGCAGAGCTTTCCAGACCAACCCGCTTCAGAAGCCGCAAAGGCAACGATTTCGCAGTCAACATCTGGCCAACCACTTCTCGCCGCAGCACCTAAAATCCCCCTTCAACCTCTGTCAAGAGGACACTCAGCAGAACCTCCGAGGTCAACGTTACCGCCTCCCCATATCGCACCAGAGAAGACAAGTACTCGAGATGTGGTGGACGCCGTCGTAGGGATCAAGAGAGATGCTCGCAAAGCTGGTCTTCCCAGTGGGCCAACACTTCCTTTACCAGTAGAGCAGCGTCAACCGCTGTTGCAACCTCGACCTCAACCACCAACTCTGCCAGCGTTGCCAGCTCTCGTCCTCGGTCAGGGTAGGCCAGACCCCAATCCCCTCGATAAACTCTCAGTTCTTGCGACAGCGAGCGTACATCAAGAACCTGACAAGAACAAGCACCACCGCACGCATTCAAATGCCGATAGCCTTCGTGTACCGAGCCCGTCATTACTGGGGCAGAGTTCGCCAGCGTCGTCACACACAACCCCTAGTCGAATAAGTTCGACATCTCCATGAAGCCAAAAGAGCGGATACAGCTGGAATACGGCACAACAAGTATCCATACCAACGTACATATTTGACAGCACAGTCCATCGAGGGAATATGGTTGAGGAGTCTGGCGGCGAATTCGTAAAAAGAGATACCATGAAGCGGAAGGAGAACGGAGTTTTTGAAGGTGTTGAGTTGACTGAACAACACCATAAAAGGTAGCTTTGCGTTTGCCTCGTTGCACGTATGGCCAGGCACTGCCCGACACAAGCGCAGGCTAACAAACTTCTCGACGCCAGCCTCAATGTCCAGGGGGATGCACCAGGTTGATGTCAATGGTGATCAATCCAGGACCAGAACCGAAAACAGAAGCAATGGACAATGCTGCCATCGAGCAGACGTTGACAACGAATATTCGCATTGGAGGAGTTTCGATACATGATTAACGATACAAGTCGCTGGCGAAATACCAAAGATACCGAGCTTTGGAGTTGGGATAGACTAGAATTGGTTTCAGGTTACCATTGTCGAGAAGAGTGATACCAAGGGTATCGATCAAATCCGGGGGAGGCTGTGAGTCTTGGCGATTGAAGTTGAAATCTTGTCTGGCATGGCGAACTCTGGGCGTGAGATGGTCGGATATAAGTAGGGCTGTCTCTAGTCGCTCAGATGGGAGGCCGCCAGGTGGAGATATAAGCTTGCAAGGGCGAAAGAGTCCAAGAAGGCGGGGAACATGGGTTAGCCGCGCGAGTTGGAGAGCGTCTCTCGAAGGTCGTTGGAGGAAGGATTCTCAACATCTTGGTGTGTTGAGGTGAACACGAGACAGAAGCAACAATTAGCCACACGAATAAACGTCAAAGCAACAGCACCTTCTTTCTCCAATTGTAGGCCTCATCACTGTGAGCGGCTTGTTAAGGGGAGGCAACAAAACCTAGAAACTTGATCAGACTCGGGTAAGATATCATAAATTTGTGGGTGCCATTAAGGAGTTTTTCTGAATCATGAGATGCCAGAACAAACTCCTTTAAAGAGTCCCCTCGTTTAAGATACCTTATCTGAGACTTGCCTCGCAGAATAAACCCCTTTCAGAGAAGTTCTCTTGTTGGCCACTGATATTGGAGTCCTCCCAAGCCGAGAGAACCGGGATCCAGTTGTTGATCCACACCGGCGTCATATTGACCCATAGAACTGCAAGGTTGTTGGAGGATTGGAAATGAGATTAGATAGGGAAGGAATTGATAATCTCTCGGCCGAGTGGGATGAGGCAGAATTTGTTGTGGTTTGCTGCGATTTGCTGTTGGTGGTTGGGTGGTGTGTGGTGTCCGCGGAATTGTCGAGGTTGGCAGGGGCGGAGCTGTAAGCAAACTAAAGGGGTATTGCCTGGTACTCTCTGTACTGAGGTGAAAGCTTGGCAAGAATCGGTGTATTGGATCCAAGGTGAAGAAGGCCGGAGAGAAGACGAAGGAGGAGGAAGAATGAGTTGAAGAAGAGAAGTCGAGCAGAGAGCGAAGTCAAGCAGGGAAAGGACATCCAGAAGAACGCGAAGTGGGCACGCGACCGCGTTCCTGCCACGATAGGGGCCAACCTGGAAATCCTGAATGACAAAGTCTCCCTTAATCAAACAAAAGACACCTTAAGAATGAAAAGAGGGAATACAATTGAACAAGAAAGAAGCTAGATAGAAAAGTCGGTGATGTGGTCTTGAACGAGCCGCACTTGCAAGCATCAAATTCATGACGTCGTGAACGCATACCAATCGGCACACGCGGGTGACAGTCACCGTAGCTTCAGGCCCTGCCAGGGACCGGAAAGTGGGTGTTAACCCCTGTAAGCCACCGTAACGATCGTCATCTCATGCGTCGACAAGGGGTTAAGGACTCCGTGGGTGAAATTTTGGTGCATGATTGGTGGACTCGCTAGGGGACTTCGCTTGATTCAAATAAGCTTAATCGTCTCAAGGTGTGGCTTCGGGTTGTTATCCGGGCAAGGTTGAAAGGTTTTTGGCCTTGTTTTGTTGTGAAGGGTTGGAGATGAGGAGAGCTTTGTGCAGCTGTTGCGTTCTTCAGTTGGGTTGAAGAGAGAGGTTTGTTCGTGTAAGTCAAGGCCAACAACAGAACAGGCACTCTCACGACTGTTCGTCGTTATTGTAGCAGCCATGGAGTGAATTAGGCTGCATGGAATTGGACAGATCAACGAACCAAAGGCCTTCGAAATCTCACTCGCAACGGTTTCGCGGGAGGGTTCGAAGTTTAAATGCTGGTGAGGGCTAAGATGGCCGCGCGGCCTCGCCAACGAGTTGGTTCCATAATTGGTGGTGGCAGTGCATCCAACCTAAGTACTAACTCGATCCTATTCAACGTCACTCGTCCGCGGGAGCTTTACTTGTAGTAGAAAGGCTCTGAAAAAAGTAATAAGATATGTTTCAAAGAAGAGCCACGCCAATCGCACGTCTGTGCTTGCGGGCGTACAGCTGGGGTTGAGGTGATTTGGAATTTGAGGTTATTGCCGACCCCAGAAACATCAAGCAAAGTGACCAAAGTGAGTGCAGATGAACAAATGGACTGTGACTCTCTGTTCAATTCTGAATGGTTCTTGGTATTAGATACTTGACCGGGGCAGTACCTTACAATCCACATCTCGTAGTATGGAAGTTCTTTCCTTGAGGCAGCGCCTTAACCGTCTGCATCTTCCTTCCTCGCCAGGGTAAGGTAGATGTCTAGCTTTCCCACACTGAGCTCATGAAAAAACTTCCATCAAACATCATCATTCATCCATCCATCCATCCATCTTACATTAACCGCATCAATAATCCCCATCGCATTTTACCCAAACACATCTATTTTCTACCCTCTTATCACAATCATGAAAGTCTTTTTGCGGCTTGAAGACCTTACCACATGGGTCATTGACGACGACCCAAACCACCGCCTGACCTTTGCTCATATCGAGGGGCCTCCAGGTTCAGCCAAGGCAATCGAACTACCAAGGCAACTCCTCGAATCGCGTCGAATTCTTGATCATCGCCGTACCATTCTTGTCCAGGTTCTTCCCGGCTTCAAGAGGAATGCAGTGGTCCAAGGTCAAGGGTCTTGGTCACCGAACCATGAACTCGAGAAAGGCCAACATCAACCTCAGCTGAAGGTTCAGACATACCGCGAAACGTTAGAATATCTCAGGATCGGCTACCGGGAAAGGAAATAGGAGTCAATGCCCGACAAGTCAGACCGAATAATCTTTCTCCTTGAGGCTGACCCTGACTATTCGGCGGATTATGCCCTAGCATTGGCTGCCATCACGACATTCGCCCTGCGAAAAGCAACATACCAACGTGCCGTGCATATGAAGGTGGCAACTGTATCGTGGGAATCAATCCACCCAGTCACGAGACAGCTGTTTCATAAATACGTTGGCGCCGTTGGCGCCTACGGGAGTATTTCCGAATTCTTCCTTACAAAATACGAACCCCTGCCAGCAGCCCCTGTAGTTCTCAACAACATACCCTCGGATCTGCTTAAGTATGGTACAGTGTCTAATGACACTGGGAGTCTATGCCTGCGTTTTCGGGACGCAATGCATGATGCTGAGGACCAGGATGAACGGAACACTGAGCCATCACAATGGGATCCTTGGATCACAGCATCCACCTCAAAGGGGAACTATGCTTCCATTCCAGCAGGTTTGAAAGAGCCCGGAGTCGAGCTACAAATGCTTCATCTGAACGCAGACTTCAGAATAGCAGAACGCTTGCCCTCCTACTATACTGTCAGTATTTTTGCGAGTCCTACGGTCCCTCGACTCATCTTCGATCGCCGCTCTCGTCAGCTACTGCATACATTTCTCTGGATCTCAGAGTCGGAAGAACTTCAGCAGTTGTCTTGGCGTTTACGGGTTCAGAGTTATCATCCTCCCGATGTTCTGTGCCTCGATCACTTCACCAAGCATCGCGCGAAAGAACGACGATTGAAAATCCGAAATGAACACGCCGAAGGGCTCATGGTTGCCCTCCTAGATTATATTGAATGGCCTGAGACCATTTGGGACTTGTTGAAAGTTGTTCAAGAGAAAGATGATGTTTTCAATCATGCTCGTGATCGCTTTCTCTTCTCAGGACTTACGCTAAGTGCGGAAGACATACCCGAACATCCCAAATTACCACCAAGATCAATGAACGCCGACGTACTCTATGCTATTTTGCCACGGGTCAACTACGACTCGCGTGTCGCTCATTTCCTCAGCATAGATACAAGCTCCTTGATCTTCATGCTAAAGGTACACTTTGCCCCGATGTTAGCAGCAGCAAATGAACCTCTGGAACTGCTCCATGTCCAGAAACTTGACTCGGCAACTAGGATAGAAATAGAAGAGTGCTTAATCGAATGCTCCCAGGTATGCGATGCCGGCGAGTGGGTACGTCGCAGCACTCTATGGGCAACCGCAGGCCTAGCGGGTATGATTGATGCCGATGACGACGACGTACCGTACCCTCGTGTCACTACCCCCTTGGCTGATGGCAGCATTCGGGTTCTCACGGCTGCATCCACATGGTTGTCGGAATTCAGTCGGACCATCGACAGAATCTTACGCGCGAACGAAATGGAAGTGAAGGAATTGGAAACCTTTGAGGAATCTGTGAATGACGACAACTACAAAGAGATATCCCGAGACCTGCTGCGCGCATATTCACACCAAGTGGCTTTTGCATCCAAGCCCAAAAAGAAAGTGAAAGGGGGAGAGCTGCCCAAGCTGTATGACTTTATGACCAAGAAACCTTTCCAACCCAATCTAAATCTTGCAGTGATCGATTGGGACTACCTCTTCAGTCAAGAAAAGAAGGTGTATGGTGTTTATACGCATTTGAAGCGCTTGGGAGACGGAGGGACCACTGTTTGTAACTGGACTTGGATTCCTGATGTAGTATGGGACGAATTCGAACTAGAAATGGAAAAGTTTCGGGCGATGCAGGGACGTGGGGATACGAAGAATATCGATGAGTTTTGGCAAACGAGACTTTGAACCACCAGGCCCAGAGAGGAGAATGAGGTATTCTTTGATCATCAGAAGCTGCAGAACAGAGAATACCGTAATATAACTTTAGTGCTCTTTGATCATCCTTAAGTTTGGTTATTGTGAAACGTGCAGTTATTGTCATGGTCCCTCTCAAACATAAAGTCATTCCCAAGACCAAGATGCGGTAGTTGGTGAGGCACGAACTGGATATGAACGTTAGACGGGCGTCTCCAAAGATGGAGAGAAGCATGCGGCCTTGGGATTCGAGATGAAGTGTAGTGGTTTCGCTGCGAGGCCGGGTAACAAGATGGACGAAGTACACGTAGCATCTTCAAGGGCTTGTCCTTTTCCAAGGATCTTTGGGCTCCCGAACTTTGTATCTGTTCACGAGAACAGCCCATGAAGCTGAAGTGACAGAAAGGAACTGTTTTTATTAAGAGGTCATTGTTCTCGTCTACACAGCTTGACCAGACGTAATGAATCGTATTTCACGCTTTCCATTGTTGCTGCAAAGATTTTCTGGGCGGCTGCGTGCCAGTTGCGAGCTTCTAGCACGGGGCTTTGTGGGAGATTCACCGAGCTCCTGAACAATAGGGCGAGTTCCCCTACTTCAACTGCCACCGCACAACATCCCTTTTCCTCCTTTGTACACACTCAACGCTTGCAAATCACGCAGCAGAGCAAAGTGACTCGATCAAATCTTCTTCACGAATCCCAAGTCTTATCCTTTCTTCGTTAACATGCCGCACCCTCGGATTCCCGGATTCGCCACCCTGAAGCGTGCTAACCAAGACACCAACCAAGAAACTCGCCCCGAGCCTCAAAACAAAGGAGTTACTCTTGTTGAGAGTTTAGCCCTTCGGAGCATCAAAACAGACAAGTCCTCTCGTCTGAGAGTTGTTAACAATTCTCCTGGTGGGGGGCGCCAGGAGAACGTCGTCGCCAAAGTCCCTGGTGTTGAAGGAACGTATGCCGCGGTGATTGATAACCCGCAAAGCCTCATGGAGGCATACAAAATGCTCCCGCGAGGCAAGATTAGTGTGGTCTTTGCTGTGCCCCCGACCCGTTCGGGAGCCAGCATGTCCTCTTGTGAAATTCCGTGGTCGGTCCTGAAGGCGGGAGAGGACGAAGCCGCCGCCATACCAGACACACCAGAGAACGAAAACGACGGTGCCCAAGCCCTCGAAGACGACGAGACTGTGTTTGGTGATGACGAGACCGTCGTCGGAGAGGATCACAGCCCTAAGAAGGGGGCTCGTGAAGAAGGCAACGAAACCTCCCCTCAGCCAACCACCACCACCGCACCCGCCACCGAACTGGAGGTGCCCTACCCAGACTTGCTGGGTTTATTCATTTAAGGCCAAGGCCAGTGAAGCCTTGGGCGAGAGGTGGAACAGTTACTGACATTCTACAGGCCATGAACGCGGAGTGTGCACACCAGCGCACGCGGGTCCATGATCCGACACGAAGAGTAAGCGCCCTCGAACCTCCAACTGCTTTGCTTGTTACTGACTGTTGAGTTTCCAAGGACCCATAAACCGCGATGATGCCGCCGCGAGTGCTCTTGCTGGAGATAAGTAGATAAGAGCCCAGAATATACCTTCTCTATCTTACCCCGTACCATATCCCGTCGTCAAGTCCGACTTTCCCTTTCTCATCCCCATTTGCTTTCACCTCACTCTCGAGGCAAGAGTGAGCAGTGCCCCCTGTGACACGAGTACATTAGAACCATCATCCATCTCCTCCTCAACCAAAACAACAACCAAACATCATTCTCTTGACCCATCATCATCACATCAACAAGTTTACACAAACAACACATTCTTTATCATCACAGAAATACCATCACAATGGCCTGCTTCCTAAAACTTTGTTGCCCCTGCTGGTTCAGAAGACGCCGTGCCGGGTCAAGCCGTGGCGGATCAACCGTGAGCGACAGGCCAAGCTCGGAGCGAAGGCTCGGCAACAGGCCGCCAGAGGGTCAGGAGGGCGGCGAGCCTCCGCAAGAGATCGAGTTGCCAAACCAAGATGCTGCTGAGCAGTCAGATGCTCCCCAATTTGGCCCACAGCCGGGCGACAATATAACGACATTCCCTCCTATCGATGGAAGCACAAACGGCGACAACCCTTCAAATAATGTCTCTCGACAAGACCCCCCTCAACGTAACACCGGCAGCAGACCAGGCACATCCCCTCCATACACAACTCCAATGGGTGCACTTCGGGAAAGCACCAGCAGTCCTTCAGATGGTGCTCCGCAGGCCAACGACACTCAAACGAATGCCTGCAACCCTTCAAATGATATCTCTCAGAATGACACCCCTCAGCCAGGCAGCGCACCGGGGTCACACAACACCGCAACGGGTCCATTCCCTGAATACGAAGATCCAATGGGTGGAAATCAGGACACTAGCAGTTCTTCAAATGGTGCTCCGCAGGCCGAAGACACTCAAACGAATGTCGGCAACCCTTCAAATGATGTGGAAAGCACCAGCGGTTCTTCAGATGATGTGGAAATCAGTAGCATTTTTTCAAATGATGTGGAAAGCACCAGCGGTTCTTCAGATGGTGTTCCGCAGGTCAGCAACAGTCAGACGGATGGGGCCCAGAATAGCAGTGATTCACAACGCGACCACGTGTCTAGTATCCCTCACAGAGAAAGAGAGGTGCTAGAGCTTATGACTCTATTCAATTGATACTTTGAAGATCAGAATGACGACAATCATCCGAATGCGGTTCCGCAGTCCAACAATACTCATACCAACATGGTACTTCAGGTCACCCAGGCCAGTCGCATGATGGAAGCTGGCTGTGTTTTGAGCAGAGCGGACATTTGGGCAAGGTATGGATTGGATCCATTTGAGCTTTACTGTACTGGTCATCCCTACAAGCATGTATTTGGGTTACGTTTCTTTATCGTGCCTTCGTTTGAGGGTTGGCGGATCATGTCCATGGCTTTGTTAAATGGAAGGAGAGTTGAGCGAATCAATCACAATAGCGAGTCTATCAGCAATTTCATCATAAGAGTTAATTCAGAACATCACCAAAGTCTTGTTCTATCATTAGTGATCTCTAGAACGTAGTGCCAGCAATCAAGATTGGCCCTGTGGGATCGTGAGGACCTATGTTGCTGACAATTCCACATCCCTACGGACCCTACCCTTCGACCCTCGCATTCAGACATTCTTTGGCCCAGCCGCAGCTGATACTCGCGCTTCACACCTTACCTCGACCCATTTTAACGCACATAATTATGAGAAGACCCTTGATCCTCTCAAGCTTCTCTCATTCTGTCCAAGAGACTCCAAGTAGATTGTGCTCTCAGATGCAGTATATCTCTCACCATCCGTCTTCAAGCCCGCCACTTCATAAATCAGTATCAGCCTTGCGAACAGAGCACTCCCCATTAATCTAATCACAACGATCGCAGAGTCCCTTACACTAATAAACACCAAACTCGACAGGATGAGTGTTCCGAAGAGTGCTTGGAGACAATCGCCTACGTACAGCGCTGAAGCGAGAGTGAGGAACCAGCCCGTGTGTCGTCCGCTATCTTTGACATGAAGTTTTGGCTGCCATGCTGTTGGTGTAAATTCAGACCACAGCCTTCCTCGATCTTCCCATACGCTTTTTGCGTCGGTGGTGATCTTTAATCGAGCGGCGATGTATCCGAATAGATGGATTGCTAAGGCTAAAGCGGTCCAGATGGCGGGGAGGAAGTCTTCGGCTGGGGCGAATGTGCATACTGCTTGGAGGCAGAGTTGGTACGTGAGGTATGCATTATTTGCGACTGATGCAGCGGCGATGAAGTACTCTGCCAGCGACACAACCCCCTTCGCTCCAACAAACCGGGGTATCACAAAGGTAGTAGACGATTCGGTACCCATCTTGGCGATAAAGTCATCATAATCCGACGCCGTAAGCGGTTTCACACCAGAACTACACATCGCCAACAACACCGCCAGTCCCGGTCTTCGATACGCCAATATCGCAGTATCAAGGTATGAAGCGCTCAAGAGCTGAAGCACAGATGGAGCGAGACCAAGAATTACAGCTGCGGAGGCTAGTTCTGCTTTTCTGAATTCGGGCATGGTGGTGAGGATACAGTCGATGACGCGGTAGCCTGGACGAACGGAGGGGCTGGATATGTCGAGGTAGTCTTGTATTTCGGAGGAGCAGTTGTGTTTGAGTTGGTCTTGCAGTAGGGGTTGCCATGCTGGGAAGAATTGGCGGAATTGTTTGTTGGAGCGTTGGAGGGCTGTTGATGGTGGGATGAAGAGGAAGATGGCTGCGATGGAGAGGATGAAGTTCAAGCTGCTTAGCCTTGGTGGAGTGGCGATCATCTTGGCTGAGGTCGAGATGATAGCTTAACGAGAGCTGAGTGACGCATTATGGGAATAACGACGAAGCTGCCTGAACAGGGAACACCGCGCTTTATGCCTGCTCAATCCATGCTGCAGACCTCAATCCTTCAGCTTCAGCCTCAAATCCTGTTTGTTTCACGGGATCGACAGTAAGCCACATGGTTTCATCAGTCCTGGTCAAAAACAGACAGTTTCTTCAAGGAGCAAGAAAACATCAGACCTCAATACAAGGTATCAAAATAAACTCTGCAAAAGGTATCCTAAGCTTATGCTAAGTTACCCAAGTCTTTTTGTCATTCAGGATCGAGGTCCTGAGTTTCTTTTCTCCCTTGGGCTATCTTCAGCCGCCAGCCTTGTTCATATTCCCAAGTTATGATAGGTGGCCTCAATCTGACTGATGTGACTGTCGTGCATATCACATGCAGGATATGAGACATGGGATGGAAATGGAGTTATTTTTAGTAATCCTGGAGGAGGATCATCTGTGCTGACGTGAGAGTGTTTGAACCATCCATTACGACGACCTCCCTGAGCCATCTAAAGTCAACACTCTACCAAACCGCTCATGAAGATCGAATGATTACGAAACAAGCATGCATCTCAAATGAAAGCCTGTTTGTATTTAAGTGGATGGACGGGCATCTGATCCGGTGAGGGGTCACCCTGTTCATTGGTCATCACGGATCTGTGGCTTGCCAATACGAAAAATAGCACTATTCGGATGGTTCAATCGATTAAAACAACGTCCGGGAGACGAAAGACTTGATGATAGAGTTTCAGCTAACGTTAGGATGATCGGCATAGTAATTACACTAGTGCTTTAATGCAAAAGCTCTGTTTCTTACCTGTGAGATACCATGTCAAATCTTGTGCTGAATGAATGAGTCAAATATCCAAAACCTTCCTATAACAGTCACTCAACGCTCGTATTCCAGCCCTTTCGACAGTATCATGTCTCAATATATTCTCATCACCGGTGCGGCGGGTTACATGTTCGTCTCCCCAATCTTGTCTCGCCTATAACTAACAAAATAAAAGAGGAGGTTCCATTCTTGCAGATCTTTTATCCAAATACCCTGACATCACTAAACAACAAGTCTTTGCCGCCGTCAGAACAGATGAGAAGGCCAAAGCTCTTTCAACCTTGGGTGTCAACGTCCTGAAACTCGATTTATCAGATGAACTGGCCGTTATTAACGAAATATCCTGTCACAAAAGTAACAAACTGCTACAGAATAAGAAACGTATACTGATCGTCTCTAGTTAGTGTCATCGTACACGCTGCTAACTCCATCAATCCTGGGCTAGCTTTATCTTTGATAAAGGCTCTGGCAAAACAAAAGGAGGCAACTGGGAAACCAACGTACTTCATCCATGTAAGTTCTTCAGTTGACTCAGGTATGACCTCTGACATCAGCAGACCTCGGGGCTGAGTGCATTCTACGCCAACTCTGGCTGGCCAAGCACCGTCAACAAAGATACAGATGCGGTATTCGAGACCGAGAAGGGGTTTGCAGACTCTTATCCAGTCCGGAAGGTGAGTCAGCCTGTATGACATATGTGCAATGGCTGACAGTATAAGACGGATGTAATGGCCATAGAACATGCAAAAGCTCAAGGTGTTACACCATTCGTTGTTGTACCTTCTATCGTCTGTAAGGAAATAAATGCCCTTTCAATTGATTTATGTTGAACAATGAACAAGATGGAAGAGGAACTGGCCCGTGGAATCAACTCTCCGTCATGATACCAGGCCTGACACAAGCGAGCCTCAAACTTGGAAAAGTCTACAAATTCGATGAGAATATTGTAGGTCTCGCTAATACGTCTCAATCTCATGTTGACAAGTTACAGTCGTTACAAGCTGTCCATATAAGTGATCTAACTGCCTTGTACTGTCGAATCATACACGCTGTCCTGAACCACGAACAAATACCTAGTGGAAAAGAGGGATATTACTTTGCAGTTGCTCACGATATAAACATGTGGGAATTCCAAGACCATCTCACCGCAGCTATGAAAACCCGAGGTCTTGTGACAAGCGACAAGCCTGAGGTGTATCCTAGCGACGAGTTTGCTGCGGAATCAATTGATGTACCAGTTGAATTTCTGGGAGCTCTTTATAAATCTGGGTAAGTTATTCCTTTGTTTGTTGAAGGGAGGTTCTGACGGTGTAGGGGTCATTTCACGGCGAAAAGACCGCAGAGTATTGGGTGGAAACCAGAGTGGGATAGGGAGCGGTTTTTGAAGAATGTAGATGCTGAGATTAGGGATGTTCTTGAGTTGGGGAAGGCAAAGAGTGGTTTGCTTGATTCTTTGTTTGCTGCTGTTGGAAGGGCACGGTGATATTTCCCATCATTGAAAACACATTCGTGCGGTGATAGCTCTATGTAAGACTTTTTAACAATATCAGATAACTGAAAACCCCATAGCAAAGTCTATAGGCATCATGATCACCATCTCCCACGGCTAATCGCGAAGCTACTATTCCTGCTTAATGACGAACCCTTCCCTTCAACATCAACAGGAAAGCATAAAGCACCAGTCTTCACATCAGGACTAGTCGCTGTCCATACTGACTGCTATTTATTCACTCCAGGAGAATATGATTTTGGTATGTAGTTCAAGTCAACATGTAGGCCAGTTGGTAAGATCTAGTTCCATTTGTGTTCAACAAACGGAACCAACGCTAGAGCTGCTTCGAGCTAGCCATCCGGTCCCTCATACGAACTCCCTACGGCGGCTTAGTTAATGCGCCGGTACCGACCGTCTATTCTATTAGAGTTGCAGCTACTGGTTCGTTCAAGTTAGAGCCTCGCACATCGGAACAAGGAAAAGTGCGAGGGAGAGACTGAAAAGCTATGATTACACTCTCATATACGAATATTATATCTTTTGTCGCGTTAGAAGCTATTCTAAAAGAAAGTTCCAGACTTGGAAATCCGATAGCTCCGAGCTTTACTCTAGCAGCAATGTCGATGAAGCGTGTTTACTACAAGTATAAAGAACCATTCTCATATCTTCTTACCAGACCTTCCCTTACAGCACTATCAAACATCAACAATCAGCACTTACTAAGTCACCTGTCATTCAGAAATCACAAGCCAAGAGTATTTCAAGATCTCGCCAGAACCAGAACACAATGCCTCAGAACCGTGGAGCCGTCAACCCTGCAGCCCGAGCGCCCCTCGAGGTCAGGCCACTGGATACACGAACCCCAGGACCTGGCGACATCCTCGTCAAAAACGAAATAATTGCCATCAACCCAGTCGAGGTCAGCATCACCAAGGACGATCTGTTCAAATCCAAGTACCCCTGTGTTATCGGCACTTCTTTCGGTGGTGAAGTCGTCGCTGTTGGCGAGGGTGTCTCTGACTTCAAGGTTGGAGACAAAGTCGCCGTGTATGCCAGCCCAACCGATGGCGATAAATATGCTGCCTACCAAGCCTATGCACTGGCCAAGGTGGACAAGACCATTCTCGTCCCAGAGGGCGTTGATCTGGCTGTTCCTGTGAGCATGAACGGGAACCTGACTACTGTCGTCGGCATGATCAGCGCCACGGCCGGCGTACCCAAACCAGACATTGAGAACGAAGTAGCATCTACTGGCAAGAAGATACTCATCTACGGAGGGACTTCTAACCTGGGTAGCTTGGCTGTACAATATGTTCGCCGGGCAGGGTACAGCGTAGTCACCACCACTTCACCCAAGCACAAGGCCTTTGTTGAGGCTCTCGGTGCCGACAAGGTCATCGACCACAGTCAGGACCGTAATGCCGTTGTCAAGGCTTTCATTGCGGAGGCACCATATGATATCGTCGTTGATACCATCTCCCATCCCAACACTGTCAGCATACTCGCCGATGTTCTAGCCGCCCAAGGCGGTGGTACAGTGTATGCTACCAGGCCCGCATTTGGCCCGGAGACACTGCCAGAAGGTGTGGTCCGCCACTTTGCTTCATGGTCATCTGTGCTGTATAAGGAGGGCAATGAGCATTTCACTAGATGGGCTTTCCATGAGTTCTTTGCTAAGGGTATTGCAAGTGGTGAGCTCGTGCCGACGAAGATTGAGAGGGTTCGTGGTGGGTTTGAGGCGATTAACTCTGCTTTGGATATCCTGGGGAAGGGAGTTAGCAACTCTAAGGTTGTTGTCGAGCTTGAGAAGTAAGAACAGTTGAGTATTGGACGATTTTGATAGACGAGAAACAGTTATAGGTGAGAGTTATGGGAAAGAGACTAGTGTTGCAAATAAGAATTTATCAAACTCAAAATAAGACGAATAGTTATAGTGAAACTTTATACCCTTGATTTTGAAACAAACAACAGTCTTGCTTCTTGCTAGCCAATCACCCTCCCTTGTAACCTTGAAAGTATCACCCAAGTTCCGCTCCGCTGTTGACATTCGATGGATGAATTCGTAGTCGACGATAGAGGGTAGATGATTGTTTGGGGTAGTCTAAGGAATACTACGACAAACGCTGGGTCAGTGCTCATCAAGAGGCTCTCCGTTGTCACGTTACAAGAACGGCCTGACACTGGGTCTGAATTTTTCAAGTTAGTACTAGGGCTTAGATGAAATCTGTCTAAATATACTCGAAGCATAGGAGATCGTCGTTTAGTTCAGGACTTGCGGTTGGGTTGGATTTGCCTTGAGCACAGTATTTTTTAAAGCATGGGTTTAAAGGACAGAGAGATGCTAGTGTACCTCGACTCAGTTTAGACTGGCAGATCTTTGAATAAGAATAAACATAAGCTCCAATAAATCCGTAGAGATGGAGGGTAAATGGACGAACAAAGCGGCAATAGTAGTCCAAGATCTCGATATGACCCCGAGACACCATATCACGCTACCACTTGCATCCCAATATAGATCAAAAAGGAAATTCCCACCTCTATGCTCCGAACCTCCGAAACTTAGTTAATTCAAGTCAGCTACGATCCAATCGCTCAAATCCTTGCATACGAGACGGTTATTCTAGAATACGCGGCTTCACTTCTATTGCTGGGGAAATTTAGTCTTGAGTCATGATTGGTGGAACTTCTGACTAGGTCGTTCGGTAGCCGGCACTTATGGGGCTATAACTTACCAGATATGATCATATCGTCCGAATAGGAGTTTCAGGTCAAACACGCAGCCAATCTCCGAAGCATGGATACTTTCTCAAGAAACATTATAAAGAAGCCGCCAAGGCTATGTCTACTCTTGAATTCATCTCTCAGTTATTCCTTCAGCCCTACAGTTTCAGTTCCACATTACATTCCTTTCACCATGAAGTTCTTTACTGCTTTTTCTGCCCTTTTGGCCGTGGCTTCAGCTACACCTACTACTTCTCCTTCAAAGACCCTTGATAAACGAGCTACCACCTGGTGTGATGCTTTCGGGTCTCTTCAAACAGAAGGATACACCGTTTACCACAACAACTGGGGCAGCGGCCAGGCTACCTCTGGTTCTCAGTGCACCACCTTCAACTCCGTCAAGAACAAGTCCTTCTCGTGGTCTACCAAGTGGAGCTGGGCCGGTGGAAACATCCACGTCAAGAGCTACTCCAACGTCGCCCTCGAGAACATCAACAAGAAGGTCTCAGCCATCAAGTCCATTCCTACAAAATGGACATGGCGCTACAGCGGAACCAACATGGTTTCCGATGTATCCTACGATCTGTGGCTTGCTCCCTCCGTGGGCGCTGCTAACAAGTACGAGATCATGATCTGGGTTGGAACCTACGGCGGTGCTGGTCCTATCTCTGATTCTGGCTCCACTCCCCTTGCGACGCTGACTATCAACGGTGCGCAGTGGAAGCTCTTCCGTGGACCTAATGGCGATACTACTGTTTACTCTTTCGTCGCTACCAAGAACCAAGGCAACTTTGAGGGCGATCTTCTTCCTTTTCTTACGTACCTTACCAAAAGCCAGGGTGTTCCTAGCAGCTATGTTGCTACTAGCTTCCAGGCTGGCACTGAGCCCTTCGTCGGTAAGTTTCGTATCTGGTGTGGTTTTGTTCTGAAGCTAATGTGTCAGGTTCCGACTGTGTCTTCGCCACCTCTGCCTACAGCCTCTCTGTCAACTAAACTGTCTGCAGTGCAGATTAGCTGGCTAGTCTTTTCTTGTACCATAAATATTTTCATTGTATATAACCTGAAATCTATCTGTCACAATCCAATGCCTCTGAAGGAAGAGTCTCTCATTTGTCTGTCTAAACTGCTACGAAGTTCTCAAGCATTCGCGATTTATCGGATCTCAATTTCCTCAATTTTGGCTTTACCTGACTTCAAAAGCTCCGAGACCTCGCCATTCATCAGTCCTATCATAAAGTAACACCCAACAAAAAGGTAGTGGTCATCCTCAGGGCGGAGGACTGCAAGCTCTCTAGAGCCTGCAAGTACACAGACCACATCTCCCAGTAGCACGTCATCTGGCATCGTGCCGATGTAGCCATCCTTGGTTTTGAAGAGCCTATTGCCTTTGTAGATTAGACCATACTCATACAACTTGGATAGTTCCGCGCCAACATAGGATTTTTGTGTCCATTGCCTCGGCCGGTTTCTATCTAGAACTGGAGTTTCCGGGTGAGTTCAAGGGCCCATGCAAAGACCTACATCGAAAGCATAATGATCGTGTTTTTCTTTGTGCAGCGAAGTGCAGTATAGTACCTCGAATACGCTCTTGCCGGTGGGGTAGATATCCTGTGGTGACTTTATAAATTCCATGATAAATTTTTGTAGTCCGGTTGTCAAGAGATTCACAGAAACATGCTCATCATGAACACTCATTACAGTCTGTGCCATGATTCCTTTGATCCATAAGCTATCGCCAACAATATCTATAGGCAGGCCGTTGGATAGCTCGGGTACTGTACCATATGCATGGCATGACTCCGCGAGCACTCTCGCTATTGATCGTCGTCTATCGGCCTTTGAGAAAACAGGTGCCCAGCTTGGTAGATCGTCAACGCGCTTGAGGCCAGTAGCACGCAGATTCAGGAAGCTGAAGGTTCGTTCGCCCCTTCTTTGGGTAGCTTTCCAGATAGGCAAAACCCACGCCATGAACTCCAGGGTTACCTCTCGAATACTCTTGGTATAGTCAGGGGTGATTGGCGATTTTGTCACAGCCAAGAGACCATAGATATAATCCAACTTATTGGAGGCCTCGGAGTCTGGAGAGAAATATAAGTCCAGGACTTCATCGCCACCGATGATTCCTCGAAACACGAAGCGCGCCATTGAGAGATTCCAGATCTTGCATGTCGCGAACTGCAACGTAAAGAGATTGAACTGCTGCGTCAATTCCCGGTTATTTTTTTATTTTTTTTTTCAAGAGTTCCATATAGGTCATTAGTCCGAATATTGCCACAAGACATGACGAATGCTCTACGCAGCGAGTTCGGCAGACCAAGTAGAGCCGCTTCGCAAGAATGATCTCCTGATAGATCCACACTCTGTTCCAAAAATTGAGGCTACAGAATTTGGATATGGCTCCATATGGTCCGGCATAGAGTTTGTCGGGGTTTAGTAAATCAACACCAGTAGAGACCTCTGGACAGAGCGCTGATAACTCGCTAAGATTTCAGGTGCGTAGGCTGTCGCAAATCTTGAACAGTTCTATCTCTGTAAGACCTGTAAACTTTGACGGTAATGTGCTATCCCAAGTCTCACTGTTCGCGCTTTCTTCGGCGATTTAATCTATCTTTTCGAAAGCCTTAAACGCTTTTTGGACAACCTTGCCGGTTGCAGTAATCCAGGCCAGAACCATTGCTGCCGAGGAGTAGATATCTGCCATCATGTTGACTTGGTGCAGTCTTTCACTATCATCTTTTTGGTTGATACAGAGTGCATCAGCCCACAAGAGGAACTTTGAAGTATCGAGTTCAGGATCTGACTTTCGTTCAATATCAATCCAGTGTTGCTTCAGGTGTCGAAGTGCAGTAGCAAGATTGACAGTCACTTGTCGAGTAACACCGTCAACGACGATATCTTCCGTGACGTTGGGGTCACCCCAGACATAGGAGATACAAGTGTAGTAAAGATCCGGTGTAAGGAGGACGGTGTGGAGTTTGCAGTTGACTTTGTTGTCAGGAGTTATGGGAAGGATTTCAAGAAGACTTATCCCTCGTTTATCCTTATTGAGAGGTTGATAGAGAAGCGGAAGGGGCCACGCTCCTGTGCTGGAGGACGCCATCTGGTTAAGACTAACAACAACTGGTGAGAATGACTTGCAGTTGGTGATGCTTACCAGTTGATGGTGAGGTTGATGGAGGATAAGCAAGTCTGCCTCGCGAGAGAGAATTTATATACTTATTAAGGGTTACACACAAGGCTGCAACTTGTCGAATTGTCTTCTACGTAGCAGAAGGATTGTGTTTCATTCTGTCAAAGGAGTGTAGCCTGTATAAACACAAAACTATCCAGCACATAGAAAGCAGAGGGGAAGCAGAGAAGCAAGAGGCAGATCGAAAGTTTCATGGTACTTCTGCCTAAGCGATTCTATGGTTGAGAAACAATCATTATGAGCCGCCCCTCAGATACTGTTGAGCGAGCTGAAAGCTCCATGTCAACCAAGCTTGCCAGTTGGATGATGATTGACAATTCCTCTTGCCCTCAACACTTTTTTTGGTCTGCTTCTTGCTTTCCCTCCAATCTCCTTCAACCTAGTAAATCTGGAATTTGAAGTTTGGAAGACACACCAACAGATTGCTGTCTAGGCAGAGAGGCCTGGCCCGTTTTCAAGCTTGACATGAAACTTTCCATAGAGGAATCAAACGTCACAAAGTGAAATCAGATGAAATTTTAAGGGCAATCGAGTGAGGCTTTGCCAAATCGGAGAAAACAACAAAAGAAAACAGCTCGTTGAACAAAAGTAGTGGCTGAGAGGCAATCTGGTGATCATTGTTCTGCGGATTTCTCAATATCATGACAATTATCATTGATTGCATCTCAAGTTTCTGGTATATTCTATGATTTTAGTTTGTCTATAAGTCAACCCGAATACTTATCTTCTTGACTCTGTTTTGGTGATTTGCGAGTCAGATAACGATACTGCACAGTGTCCACATGACAAAACCCTCACAACTTCACCTCGACAAACACAATAATACAGCGTCGCACAGAAAGGATTGCCCGCCTGAACGAAGTCAAGAGGGCCTCGCTTTGCTAAGGTCAGGCTGCTTCGGCCAAGCACTTGTGGCAAGCTAGACAGAATTTTCTGCCAAATATTGAGCCCAAGCCAATAGCTCAGCGGCCAAGACGCTTCGCATAAACTCTCTACCGATCGGCGAACATGACTGATGGATCAGATAAGATTAGACAATGACCCGACGCTAAGACAGCACTGGAATGTTCAAGCTGAGATTGTGTCTAGTGAGTGGCTTGAAAGGGGAAAAACTCAATGCCATGCCAAGAGACGTATTACCCAACGTCCAAGCTTAGTCCAACCGAGGAACCGACATCGTCCGACATCGCAAGAACAACAAATCGAAGGATCAGGCAGTGGATGTGATGCAGCTGAGATCGACGACCAAGTGGGTTGACTGGTGCACACTGAATACCTACGACAATCACAATGAGACGTTATCAGATCGGTCCCACGTTGACTGACACATTATCTCTTCACCCCACGAACATCTTCACATCTTGACTTGGCCGACATATCCTCGGCCGGCGATTAACCCACATCCCGCGGCCTTTGACACAAAGTCGCGTGTCTAATATCCGATGCCCCGTTCCCTTCTAGACCAAGCCCAGTGGATATTCCCATCAGAATTTTTATATCCGCCAAGAGAATTTCGGGACCCGACGATGTGGAATGACACTCCCAAAGAGGAACTCATCCGTCAACTAAGAAGCTTAGGTCAATACAAATTACGCAGAACCTCTGACCATTGGACCCTCGAATTACCAGCCAAGAGACGGTGGCATGTTATCAATCAGTCCCCTTAACCCAAAGCAGTTTATATCCGCGTCATCCGAACACTATCAGATTTTTACTAAACAGAAGGATTTTTGTGGAACGTTGCATTTTTGCGGACAGCGCCGATGATTAGACGATCCCTTCCTTTTGGGGGAATGCATCGGCGAAACCGCAGGCAGCTGTTTAAAAACATCCTTGTCGTGGGATTTGACAGAAGGGTAATAAGTCTGTGGATCAGTGGGCTCGGGTGACTTGACTACGCCAAGGGTGAAGGGAGTCGCTAATCAGTGAAACTTTGTGGTTGTACGAAAGTTTACTGTTAAAAATCAGAACTTGCTTCACGGGCACGATGCCTCGAGTTCAGTAACGCTGAAAGTAAGATAGTGCAGAATTGAGTGCAGTAGACATCAACCGCCACCTTCGTCATCACCAAAAACCCCCGTCGCTGCACGCTACGGACGACACTAATATAGCGCATCAGTAGGCTCCCAAACTCGCATGACCCCCCATCCACTCCCTATCAGATCCTCCGAAAAGTTCTTCACCCAGCACGTTAAAGTTATCTAATCAATCTTTGTGGATCTACCCTCCAATCCTATAAACCTTCCATCCTCCCCCTCCACCATGCTCCCTCTCGCATGCTCTGTCTTTTCGTGCATGAACCCTTCTCTCTGTGCATGAACTCGAGGTTCAGAATTATCCACCATGTCCTCCCCAGAGAAATCCCCCGACAACGACCACGGCCATGAAGTCCCCCCTTCAGCCGCCGACGCCGTCCGGGACATCACATCCCCCGGTGTCCAGCGCATCAAGGCCATGTCCGAAGTCATCACCCTCGCCGACCGCATCTTCATCTTCTTCGGCGTCTTCCTCATCGCCTACGCCTACGGCCTCGACGGCACCGTGCGCTACGCCTACCAGCCCTCTGCGCTCAACAGCTTCCAAGAACACTCGCTCCAGTCTTCCGTGAACACCCTCCGCGCCGTCATCGCAGCTGCTGCGCAGCCCACCGCTGGAAAGATCGCTGATGTGTTTGGTCGTGTGGAACTCATTTGTATCTCTGTGTTCTTTTATACCATTGGAACTGTCATTGAGGCCGCGGCGCAAAATTTGGATACGTATTCCGCTGGTGCGGTCATTTACCAGATTGGATATACCATGATTCTCTTGCTTGTGGAGGTCATCATTGGAGATATCACGTCTGTGCGATCGCGTTTGTTCTTTAGTTACATCCCCGCTCTGCCGTTCATCATCAACACCTGGGTCAGCGGCGATGTCACAGAAGCTGTCCTTGGAGCTACAACCTGGCGATGGGGAATCGGCATGTGGTGCATCATCTACCCCGTCTGCTCTCTCCCCCTCATCATCAGTCTCCTCGTCGTTGGCCACCGCGCCAAGAAGGCCGGCCACCTCGTCGGCTACCGCTCCTCCTTCCAACAGCTCGGCTTCAACAAACTTACCGTCGAGCTCTTTTGGCTTCTCGACATCATCGGCGTAATCCTCCTCATCGCCGTGTTCGCCCTGCTCCTCGTGCCCCTCACCATCGCAGGAGGTTTCGAGAGCAAGTGGTCAGACCCTCAGGTCGTAGCCCCCCTCGTCATCGGCTTCGTCTGCATCCCCGTCTTCGTCGTGTGGGAGCTCCGCGCTCCTCACCCCCTTGTGCCCTTCCACCACATGAAGGACCGCTCCGTCTGGGCCCCCATGGGAATCGCATGCATGCTCAACTTTGCGTGGACAATGCAGGGCGATTATCTATACACCGTTCTCCAGGTCTCCTTCAACTTCAGCATCAAGGCCGCTACACGTGTCCAATCCCTCTACTCCTTCGCAAGTGTCATCACCGGCACAATTCTCGGTCTTATCGTGTACAAGGTGCGCCGCTTCAAGGTCTTCATCGTATCAGGAACATGTCTCTTCCTCGTCGCATTCGGTCTCCTCATCCGATACCGCGGCGACCCCAGCTCCGACAACAAATCCGGCGTCATCGGCGCCCAGATCCTCCTCGGTATCGCGGGCGGTATGTTCCCGTACCCCGCGCAGGCTTCGCTCCAGGCCTACGTTACCCACGAGCGACTCGCCGTCATGACGGGCCTGTACCTCGCGCTGTACCAGGTCGGCTCGGCCTTTGGAAATGCCGTCTCCGGCGCCATCTGGACACAGGTCCTCCCTGTGCGACTTGCCCAGAGCTTCTCCAGCTTCGGAAACGAGACTCTTGCTGTATACGCCTACTCTCAGCCTCTGTCTGCTATTATCGACTTCCCTGTTGGTTCTGACGAGCGTGATGCCATGATTGATGCGTACAAGCATGTCCAGCGCCTGCTTACCATTACTGGTATCTGTCTTTGTGTTCCTCTTATCGCGTTCTCGCTGTGCTTGCGTAACCCCAAGCTTACCGATCAGCAGAACTTGGTTGAGGATGAGAAGCCTGGCGCTGCTACTGAGCGATCTTCCGCGTCTGCTTAGAAAAGTCAAAAGTATTTAAAAGTTGTATGTAATGTCGTAATATGGTAATTGATCTAGCCTAGGCTATTTGTTTAATTTATGGTTCTCTGAGCATGTTGTGAATTGAACAGTTGAAGTTTATTTGGCTCTGTGAAGTTGGCTTCTCTTCGTATGCTTTGCAAACCCAATTGAGGTCGTTCTGGGCATGATTGCATGAAGTGATCAATTGTACGACAAGACCTGCCCAAGATTACGTCCATCTCGAGGCTCAGTCATCAGTTCCAGATGCAAGCCAGGTTCTTCTAATCATCTGACCGAAGCGGCCGAAGCTGCATTTGACATCGACAGAAACAGACTCAACCCCAATTGATCCTCGTGGTTAATGCACTGCTACACTCGATTCAATTGACAATGCCTGTCAACAATCCTCAGCTGAAAAGGCCAAGAACTAATAATTTCTGTGATATCGACACGTACCTGCATCTCCCCATCAATCACCAATCATCCCCCCCAAGAATGTCGTCCCGCTGCAAGACACCTCATCTCATCACACTGCAAGGAACAAGCTTATCCTGTCGTCAGCTCTGTCCAACCCACGAAAATGTCAAGTCATCCCGTCTACACCCATTCATCCCATCTATACCCTCAACCACGGAGCTTTTATTCCAGGCTCCCATCCCCCCAATTCATCTTTATCGCCTCATTATCGTCTACATGTCATCGAGATATCCCGCTCCTTCACCTAACTTCTCTCAGCCAATCCATTCTCTTCCTCAACGGTCATCTCGTATTCCTGCATGTTGAAAAACCTCCGAGGATACCGTTTCTCGCACAGCATGTGGTCCGTAAGCCATTGTGACACGTGTTGATAAGGTTCTCATCTAAAAGTACGAGATTTCCCACCAGCACCTTCAAATCTCAGCTATTTAAAGGTAGTATCGAGGATGATCCTTTCTCTGTGGCTTGCGATATGGACGGGCCTCAAAAATATCTGGGAATATATTGGTCTCGTCAGCCGATCTTAATCTGTGAGGAGTCCTGTTTTATGCTGTGTTACCCAAAAGTCAAAATGGCTTACGCCTCAACTTTGGTGCACTGAGACCTCGAGAAGTCATTGTTAGAGCATGATACAGGTAGAATGGGTATATAAGATATGTTTCTGTCGTTTCTGTCGGGTTATCAAGTGGCCAGAAGGCATCCGTTCGTTACAGTCATTCGTTTAAACCCCCATCATGAAGTCATTCACTTTCCTCATCGCCTTTCTGGCAAATTTCGCCATCGCATCTCCATGGCCATCGCTCTTCAGTCGTGCTCTTGACAAACGACAGGCTGGACGATGTGGAACTGGCTTTGGAACAGTCTGTGGAGCAAATGAATGCTGTTCTAGCGCTGGGTAAAGTCACCCAAACTTTGTGTTTGGTCTATACTAATGCTTGTAGATGGTGCGGAACTGGTTATCTTTACTGCTCTGCTCCCTCGTGTCAGATCGAGTATGGTCCTGGCTGCGACGCAAACGTTCGTCCAAGTGGCCCTGATACAACGAATGTAGCTCGTCCGAAAGTTGGGAGTATTCCGTATGGTCAAGCTATTTATCGGTGTAACCGCAACGGCGACATTGCGTTGACGTATGATGATGGGCCGTATACTTACACAGAAGACCTCCTCGATCTCCTCCAGGTATGTCACCCACTCACTTATTCTTATGTCTCTAACAATTATAGCGGTATAATGCCAAAGCGACATTCTACATCACCGGTCGAAACCTTGGAAAAGGCGCTATCAATGACCCAGATACACCATGGCCAGGTCTCATTCGACGCATGGTTCGAGACGGCCATCAGATTGCCAGTCACACATGGTCACATCAACGTCTTACAACGTTGAGCCGCTCTAAATTCTGGAACCAGATGATTTACAACGAGATTGCCTTTGCTGATATCCTCGGTTACTTCCCAACCTACATGCGTCCTCCGTACTCTGCCAGCAACTTTACAACTGATGCATGGCTGAATGAGCTCGGGTATCATATCACCTACTTTAACCTGGACACAGAAGGATATCTACACGATAGTCCAAACATGATCAGCACATCCAAGCAAATCTGGGATAATACCGTCGAGGGTCGAAGCCCGGCTACCAACAAATGGCTTCACATCGAGCATGACCCTGTATATCAGACCGTCTACAACCTAACAGAATACATGCTCCGCTCCATCCGCCGCAACAACTTCACCGCCGTAACAGTAGGCCAATGTCTCCAAGACGCCCCGTCAAACTGGTACCGCACCGTATCATCCTCCCCCTCCCCAACATCAACAACCACATCATCACCTACATTCCCCGCTACTACAAACGGGCGCTGCGGCTCACGACACGGCGGCGCAACATGTAGAGGCGAACCTGACGGCGAGACGTGCTGTTCGCAAAACGGCTGGTGCGGCGGGACGAGCGATCACTGCGGGAGGGGGTGTCAGCCGGTGTTTGGGACGTGTAGCGACACGCCGGAGCCTGCGGCGCCGGGAAGATGTGGGGCTGCGCATGGGGGCGCGAGGTGTACGGAGAGTGGATGGGGATGTTGTTCGAGGGCGGGATGGTGTGGGAGTACGGGTGATCATTGTGGGACGGGCTGCCAGAGTGATTTCGGGACGTGCAATTGATCTGTCTGGTGTGTGATAATTGGGTATATACAGAGTACGGATACAGGTAGAGAGTGGAGGAGGATGTAATATTATTCCCGAGTAAAGCCCCGATCTCCATTGATCTACGAATTGACATCAGCTCGGAATGAATTGTGCCGGTTCTTGGCTGGTTTTCAGAGCCTGGGAGAGCGTCTTTTAATTGAGGCAGCCGTGCTAATTTCAGGGGCAAGCCATTCAAGCCTCGAGCGCGATGCTTAATTTGGCGGCATCTTGTTGACATTGGCCATTCCACTTGACAAGGTAGACTCTGCCTATCCTCTGCTATTCCTTTACCTCTTTCAGCTCTCTCTCAGTCTGTATCCAGAGTTTAACTCAATGCAGCATCTGTCACAGTCAATACGAATACTACATTCCAGGGCAATCGACGCTCAGACTCAACTTGACGTAAACACTCTCCGCACTAAGACGCACGCCAAGCCTTCAGCCCCAAGCTTGGATGAAGCTAATTGGTCAACTTATACGCTATTCTTTCAGCTCAGGCTTTTGATTGAGCGCCATAAACACACTTCAGTGCCCCTGAATGTGCTGTAGAGCTGATTCGTGACTGGATCACGGCACATGGGACCATAACTAATATCACATTGGCGAGACACGGTGAAGCCTTCGGGCGGTGGGTGGAAATGAAGTGAGACTAGTTGTGGTGCTAGAGAGGTCGTTTAATGGGGAATATAGACTATTAAAGGATGGCTTGATCCTCTTGTCTTGCTCTGTCTCTCTCTTCTTCATCAACACTCTCTCTATCTCAAGTCTATCCCAAGTTCAGATATCTCAGACCTTCAAAATGCAGTCCATCATCCTCACATCACTCCTCGCCACCGCCGTGAGCGCCAACTTCATGGCCCACCCCCTCATGAAGCGCGATCTCCTCGCCCCCCGCGCAACCGCCCCAGCCGTCGGCGGCATCACAGAAGAGTGCCAAACCGCCATCCTCGACGTCTACAAGAC